>PVIC010014313.1:0-36748 GCA_004025085.1 Thryonomys swinderianus | reverse complement strand
AACAATCAACACCGCATACCACAATGCCATGCCGGGCGTGGTGGCTCACGCCTGTAATCCCAGCACTCGGGAGGTAGAGACAGGAGGATTGCTGAGTTCGTGGCAGCTTGCCTGGGCACCATAGTGAGCTCAGGGCCAGCCTGAACTACAAAGCAAGACCCTGTCTCCAAAAAGCAAAAAAAAAAAAAAAAAAAAAAAGAATTACAGAGAAAGGCTCCACACACAAAATCTAAAGGTTAGTTGGGAATAATGTTTGGTGTCTGGAAACCTGCTTGTCTTTGTATTTATTGTCTAGTGACCAACCCTCTGCTATCCTTTCCTGTATTCCAGAACTTAACCGCTCATCTCCAAAGACCACCATCTACATATTTTTAAAGGTTTGCTTTCAAAATCTTTCCCAAGAAGTCAATATCTATTATATTAACCTCTTCCCTGGTGAATAGTGTAAGACTTGTTTCAAAGAAGCAAATTTCTAAAAATATGTTTGAACTAAACATCCCTTTTTGCACATTATCACAGGGAAAAGAAAATGGAAGACAGCTATAATAAGCCACAAACTTATTATTGGTCTCAAAATGAGAGGTAGAACTTACTGACTAGGAGAAAATGAGAGGGAAAAGTAACTTAGAAACTGTTTAGCAAACTAATATCCCAAGGCCTTGCCTATTTCATCCCTGACTCCCATGTTTCTGAAGCTGAGTAAATCACAAGTACCACTCTCTTCTCTTGAAAACAGAAACACCTGCTCAATGGTCCTTTCCCATAGAAACTTGCTGAGACTAGTTAAAGTACCTCACCCTTAGCCTGGGCAGAAATTTCTCATTATTCTACCTTAACAATGTCAGCGCAGGAATCAAACAACACTAGTTTTCTCTACACTGCATCCTGAAGGCAGATCTACCTGGGCTTTCTTAAAATTGAACAGCTGATGCAAAGAATCCTGCCACACCCCATTCCTCATTCCCTGGAGCTTCCAGGAAGGAAATCCTGGTGGGGAGACTTGGATAATCAGTCCTAGGAACAGAAGGCAGAAAAGGGAAACATTTCTAAAAGACCTCCGCAGCCTCCTGCAGCTCGGAGAGTAGTTTTGCACACTTACCATCCCATTTTTTTTGTAGTAGTAGCTTAGCACTGGGAAGCGCCCTCCATGTCGAAAGGTAGCTACTTTCCGAAGAGCTTCATCATCGATGGATTTGGGCACTAGGACAATTGGCGGGTACGAGGGACAGACAGCAAATTCCTTATTGACATAGCTTAGCCTCCATTCACTGGTCTGGAAAACACAGAATACTTCCAAGCTAAGCAAGTATCTAAATGTTACAAGATAATCTAAAAAAGCTTAAAAGCCCTGAAAGAATACTTTCCACAAATGAAGAAGTTATGGCTCAGGAAACTAACTGAACGATCTGTAAGCTATACTTCATTCCTCCAGAAACAAGAAGTTCTGTTCCTAAAGGCCAGTTTCCCACACTGCTAGCATCATCAGATCCTAGAAAGTTTTTCCTCACGCTGAGCAAAAGCTGTCACTCTACAACTTCCTCTATCAGTTTTTTGTTACCATGATTTCAGACATCACAGCTTCAGTTCCCTGTTTCACATGTCGCTGTATTAAGTATTTGACAGTTATATCCCTGAAGTCTTCTTTCACCAAAATGAATATATCAAGGTTATCTATGATTACTGTGGCCAACATCATCCTCATTGTCCTTTTCTAGGTTTATTCAGATTGTTAATGGTCATCTGAAAACACGGCACAGTATCTGTGATACTCAGATACACAGACCAGAATGAAACAGGGCTGCACCTGTATCAAGTAACATTGATCACAGCTTCCTGAAACATTAGATCTGCCTCCTTTACTATCCATACATGTCTCTAACCTCTCTTCTCAATGCCACTGTCTTCTGGAGACATAACTGAGAGATGGGGTTGGCTAACATTCTGATGAGAGCTTTTCAGTTAGTGCCCAGTGCAGGACACTGACTTGAACAATGACTTGTAGACTAAAAGACTGCTTCGCTTTTGCACCTAACTCCAAAATAAACCATGGGTAGGGAATCTGTACAAACTTCTTGGCTGCCAAGCAAATCTCTCTTCCTGATACTCTGACTGCTATTTTCCAACTAGGAAGTAAACTAGGATTCTTCTACAGTAGTTATTATGTAGTAGGTGTAAGAAAAAAGCATCATGCACTTTAGAATGTTTACAGTGCAATTTGTTTTGTTTTGTTTTGTTTTGTTTTTGAGACAGGGCTTCACTTTGTAGTTCAGGCTGGCCCTGAGCTCACTATGTAGCCCAGGCAAGCCTCGAACTTAGCAATCCTCCTGTCTCTGCCTCCCGAGTATTGGGATTACAGGTGTGAACCACCACATCCAGCTACAATGCAATTTTTAAGGCAAAAAACTTCGCTGATATAAATATAGGTAGTAATTTATGAACCAAACAAAAATGGTTCTTACGTCAGAGGTAAAATTCCCTTTCCATTTTTACTTGGCCGCTGTGGCCAGCTTTGTTCCTTAAATTCATGGTACCCTGACCCCTACCTCTTGATTCTCTCAGTGTTCCCTTATAGAAGAAACCAAAAAATAGGCAGGAGGAAAGGCGATCTGGTTCTAGAAACCTTATCTTGGCAGACCAAATTATGAACACACAGAAGTTAACCCACAGAAACAATGTGCTGAATGCTTCCCCTGTCTCAGGCACACTGTGAATTCAGTATACTTTTTAAGGGTGGCTTAGAACCCATTTACTATATATAAAATTGTTTTTTGTTTTTTTGGTGGTACTTGGATCGATCTCAGGACCTTGTGCTTGCCAGGCAGGCACAGTACACTGAGCTTTATCCCTGATCCTCTAAGGAGACATTTTTAAAATACACAATAATTAACATGTAACTTCTCAGGACTATCTTTATGCAGATCTTAATGTTTTACCAATATAACTTCCAGAATTAAAGAAGTAATATTTGTCATATATTAATCTAACAGAAAAAAAGCATTTTGGCTGCAACACTAACAGGTAATGCATACTTCTTTGGGGCACAGATAAATCAAATGCACCTTCAAAGTGAAGTGACCAGTTTTGCAAGTGTCACATGGGGTTGGGTTATTTCTCATTGCCGTGTATAATGAACAACACTATGGAAATGTTACTCACAGCGGAAGAGTAAAGTTCGAACTCCTGCTCAGGAAGGAAGGAATGCCAGCCATCTTCTATCACCTCAAACATTGGCCGGTAGAAGAAGGGGTACATCAGAGTTATGGAGTCCAGGGTAGACAGTGCCTGGAAGCAGAACAGAAACAGACATGTCACAGCTGAAGCACAGTTGCACTGACTAAGTGGTGGTGGCACATGTGGCCTGTTCATGATGGGTACTGTAACACTGAGTTCACTGCTTCACACAACTGCAGTCTTAATGAAGCTAAATTCCATCCCTGTGGGATTAACAAGGCAGCTCACACATAGCATATACTCAACTAGTAGTCTCAGAATGAAAAAATTAACCCAAAATGTGCACACCTCTTCTATGACAAAAATGAAATAACTCTTGATGCAATTTAACAAAACTGTAAAAAAAAAGGTCCCAGAATGTCAGGGGATCAGAGTACAAGGAGTTTTTGGTTAGTTATATAGCTAATCCATTTTCAGCTATATAAACAAAGTAGATTATTTACAATCAGTGCCTGACGGTAACTATAAAACAGCATGATACAGGCTAGTGGGCAGGAACTATAAAACAGCATGATACAGGCCAGTGGGCAGGAGTCAGACTGGGAGACCTGAGTTCCAATCCCAGCTGTGCAGTGTCAGCTCATTCAGAAACCTCCCTAGGCCTTGGTGTCTGCCGATGTGCAATGGAGGAAATAACAGTGACCCCCGCACAGGGCCCCAGGGTGTTTTGAGAGAAGCTGTGTGCAGCAGCTGGAAAACAGTGCCTAGCAGAGAACACAACTGGGGTCACTTTGGTAGGACGTGGTGCACATGCACAGAAGCTGCACCTGGGTGGGCGCTTACTGTTTACGCCACACTGACCCTTACTCGTGAGGGCAATAACCGTCTCGGGACCCCAGATGGAAACACATTTATCTGGAACACGTGAACTGTGGGTGACAAACCAGGAAAACCTGACTGAAGAACAGAGAGCTCAGTGAAAGGCCTAGGTTCAGTCCTTGGAACACAACCTCAGCCCACGTGTGCACGTGCACCTATGTGCGCATGCACACACACACACACACACACACACATACACAGAGCTCAACTGTGCTATAAGAGGGATTCACTGATTATTGCTAATTATATGAATATGTATGGGGGGCTGAAAGGCTGGAGGCCAGGTTTACTGTGCTTATTTACTATATTACGAGTATGCACTTCTAGAGGTCAAGGCAGACAGACCGCTCGTAAGTGCTGGCTTCTTATACAGCATGTCACTTCTAAAGAGCACTGGTTAAACACACAGCTGCAAGTGTCGGATGCTAACAAAGCTAAGTGAACACAGAGGCAGGTGAATGATGTGTTCAGCCCTCTTTCCTGACCACTGTGCTTCTGCACAGCAGCGTCTCCAGCATCCACAACTGGGATCTCACAGCTCCAGTCACAGGGTGAGGACAGGCACATGGATGGCGCGTGGATGGTGGCGTGAGAACCCAACCTTGCTAACAGACGCACCCGCCCATGCGCCTGCTCCCACCCAGCAGAACTGCCTTCAGCTTAGCAAGCTAGAAGCTGCAATGCTTTCTCATCCATGTTGGCAAATTTGGCCAAATCAATACCACACATTACTTCCAAACAACAGCTGTGTACGAAAAACAGCTCCATTTGTCTCTTCATCTCCTTAAGTAAAATTGGGCAAAGGCAGAAGAAGAAAGCTACCTGCTGTGCGGTGAGTACCACTACAGTTGTTCCTACTGTTTTTGCTTGAAAACCTAGGTACAGACTTTCAAAGCTGCCTCCCTCCCTTACTATTCTTGTTGTCACTGCCGCAGTGTGGACCCCTGAAACCAGGGTCCCACACATGGTAAGTGAGCATGCTGTCCCGAACTGCACACCATCACCCGACACTGAGGACAGAACCTGAGGCCTCTGCACTGAGCCATATCCCCAGGTGTTCTTCAGACAAGGTCTCCCTACTGGCTAAGTCACCTGGGTTGGGCTTGAATTTGTGATCCTGCTGCTGGGCTCCCAAAGGGCTGGGCTCTGAGTGTACGCACTACACCTGGCTTCTCTCCCACCTGGTACCTGCTCAGCAATAGCTTTTTGTTGTTGCTGCTGCTGACATAAGGGCCAGATGAGTCAGGTGCTTTGAGGTAGGAAAAAAAAAAAATCAACGTGTCTCTATAATTATCTAAAAAGTACTATAAGCCCAAGGGTACTTGATATAATATAATGATAATGACTTAAAATGGGGCAGTTTTTTTTTTTTTGAGACAGGGTCTCGCTTTGTAGTTCAGGCTGGCTCTGAGCTCACTATGTAGCCCAGGCAAGCCTCAAACTCAGCGATCTTCCTGTCTCTGCCTCCTGAGTGCTGGGATTACAGGCGTGAGCTACCACGCCCGGCACTGTGGTATGTGGTATTGATGGCTGGTGGGTGTGAGTCACCATGCCCAGCATTGTATGTGGTTACCGGGGATTGAACTCAGGACCTTGCGCTTGCTTGCGAGGCAGGCGCCAGAACCACTGAGCTAACCCTCCAGCCCTGGGGCAGTTTTTAATTGGACTATATAACCGTAACAGCTGAAAAACAGGAAGAAAATACTGTAAGCTCTTCAACTGAATACTTAAACTCTCTGAGTTAAATTTATATTACTTGTTAGGCCATTCTTTTTTTTTTGAGACAGGGTCTTGCTTTGTAGTTCAGGCTGGTTCTGAGCTCACTATGTAGCCCAGGCAAGCCTTGAACTCAGCAATCCGCCTGTCTCTGCCTCCCTAGTGCTGGGATTACAGGCGTGAGCCACCACGCCTGGCAAATTTATATTACTTGTGATGTGCACCAATGTTCAGTATTACTTAAATGCAAAGCAAATACATCCTGCCTTAAGAGAACAGATCAAAAACAAACATGAAATGCCACGCATGGTGGCTCACACCTGTAATCCCAGCACTCGGGAGGCAGAGACAGGAGGATTGGGTGAGTTTGAGGCTTGCCTGGGCTATAGTGAACTCAGGGCCAGCCTGAACTACAAAGCAAGACCCTGTCTCAAACAAAACAAAACAAAACAAAACAACAAAAAAAAAAACCCCCATCCACTTCAAATTTACTAAAAACAAAGACAACAGCCATTGGTGGAAGTGACGTGCTGTGGCCAATGGAACCTGCTGCACAGGACGTGGAGATCCTTACGGCCTGGATGCCATGGACAGAGAAGGAAAGTGTGGAGTTTCCACAGGGGCTGCCAGGCTGCCAGACAGAAGGGTGAAATCATGCCGTCTGCAGGACAGTAGGCAGAATGGGAAACCAGCTCACTAAGGGAAAGAAGCCAAACTCGGAAAGCTAAATATTGCATGGTTTCTCAGGAGACAGAAAGAGAAAGGAAGGAAAGAAAGAAGGAAGGAAGGGAGGGAGGGAGGGAGAGGGAAAGAAAACGAGAGGGAGAGGGCCGGAGGATTAGCTCAGTGGTTCCGGCGCCTGCCTCGCAAGCGTAAGGACCTGAGTTCGATCCCCGGTTACCACATATAATGCTGGGCATGGTAGCTCACGCCTGTAATCTCAGCCCTCGGGAGGCAGAGACGGGAGGATTGCTGAGTTCGCGGCGGCTTGCCTGGGCACCATAGTGAGCTCAGGGCCAGCCTGAACTACAAAGCAAGACCCTGTCTCCAAAAAGCAAAAAAAAAAGAAAACGAGAGGGAGAAAGAGAGAGAAAAAGAAAGAGAAAGAAAGAAAGAAAAGAGAGAGAAAGAGAGGGAGGGAGGGAGGAAAAGTAGGGTGCAGAATTTTAGAGACAGGGACAGGATGCAAGGGTGGGAGGGATGGAGGGAAAGGGATGAGAGATGGGACAGGGGAGTAATGAGATTTAAAAGGCATCAAGTTATGTTAAAATATAACATCAACCTATGTTAAAAATGACCTCATCACAAACACACACACACACACTTACCTCAATGGAACTGGCTATATTTAAACATTCCTCCATTCCAGGAATATCCAACTGAATAATTCGAAAATCTTTACATTTTATGATGATTGTACCGAGCGATCCCACAAATCTGTAAGAAATTACAAATCATGCTTAAGAACATGTATAGTCCCAATTTTAAATGTCCAATTATTTCTTGAAAAGAAAATGATGGTAAGCTCACTACCTAGTCAACTTTAGTCTTCCAGGTGCTCTAAGAGTCAGACTGGCATCATTAATTATTCTTTTAGGAAATTTTTACTTTTTCATAGATGAGTGCTTTTAAATATTTTCTTTATTAGTATCTACTTGTGTTACAGTAAAATAAAAGAAAAAATGTTAGAGTTATAACATTTAAAATAAATGTATTTATGATTTTCTCAAATACATACAGTGATAGTAATTCACCTTAGGGTAATTCATTTAATGAAGATTATTTGGGGTCTTCCTCCAAAGAATGAAAAAATTTTATAATTAATCTGTTAAGTGAGAGAGATTAATCTGTTAAGTTTGTAGAGAGATATTTCTGAAGCATAGGAAACAACTCACTTCAGAGCATGCAACAATCCACTTCTTTTCAATATTTAAAACTTATTAGCTTATAATATGTACATTAAACTAAGGAAAACTTCAGTCTAATGCCATATCTAATCACAAATTTTGCGTTGGTAAGTTCTGTGCCAATTTCATTTCACCGTAGTTGGCATCTGGTTGGTTGACTATACTGGCAATAACTGCTATTATTTTCTTGCCTTGCTACTGATTGCCCCCTGTTCCCTTCCACTAATATTCCTGAGAAATCCCTAAACTAGGAGCTCTTAGATTGATCAAAATTTTACTGCATTGCTAATTGTATTTGCATTTTTCCCAAGTTAGAAACACAACTCCTGCAGCTACTTTTCCCGAGCCTGCCTTCTCCTTCTCCTGTCACCGTACAGGGCAGACACCAGCATGGGTCAAATATGATTAAAGAAAACACCGCAAGTCTTCCGCAGCCAACACCAGGGAATGCTTTTATTAAAAGAAACCTTCACAAACACACTCTTGGCACTTCCACTTCCAGTAAAGGTTGGGATAAGACAGACTACTTCACTCTCCCACCTCAAACATCCTTGAAGATCATATAGAACATAAGGAATGACTTCTTCCAAGCTCCTGAAAAGAGCAGTAGTCTCTGGGAGAGAGAAAGAAGGAAAGGCCTGTGAGTGTTTCAGCTGCTCTGAGAGTTTCCATGCACAGGCATGGGGAACCTGGGCAGGGCCAAAAGCCAGAAATAAACACATGGCTATAGGTCACCAAGGAGAAGGTCAGAGATCTTTTGTGGAGGTTCAGACTCAGGGCTCAGCTAAATGCTGACCCGCACACACCTGAAGCTGGTACTGTGGTCCTCACATTCACGTGTTGTCAACTTAACCCCCAGCACAGCAGCCTCCAGCCTTGAACCCTGAGGTGAGCAGGTCACGAGGCCTCTCTCTCTTGCTCAGTTTTCCTTATGCTATGCATAACAGTACAGAGGCCTTCGCCAAACACCAGCACCTAGATAAGGGACTTCCAGCTTCCAGAACTGTGACAAGTAAATTTCTTCTCTCTATGAATTACCCAGTCTGTGGGTTTTATTACACAGGACAACAAAACGGTGCAGCAGCATGGAGAGAAACAGCTGGGAGGGTGCGAGGAACCAGATCTCACAGAGGCTGGGACTATAAAAATCTGGCAATTTATAAGAAACCAGGCAGAACCCTCAGAAAGCAATGACTGCTCCTAGATCAGCACTACATCCAGTTGAGCTTACACGGCCCAACATCCAAGACTCAGTGAGACCAAGTGGCTTCCAAGTGATTTAACTGAATCCCAGAATTAAGCTAAGAACTATTTAGAACAATATAAAACTAGCCAGCAATTGCCGGGCATGGTGGCTCACGCCTGTAATCCCAGCACTCAGGAGGCAGAGACAGGAGGACTGCTGAGTTCAAGGCTTGCCTGGACTACATAGTGAGCTCAGAGCCAGCCTGAACTACAAAGGAGACCCTGTCTCAAAAAAAAAAAAAAAAAAAAAAAAAAAAAAAAAAAAAAAAAAAAAAAAAAAAAAAAAAAAAAAAAAAAAAAAAAAAAAAAAAAAAAAAAAAAAAAAAAAAAAAAAAAAAAAAAAAAAAAAAAAAAAAAAAAAGAAAGAAAGAAAGAAAGAAAAAAAACTAGCCAGCACCTGTCAAGGCAAAACTGGGTCCATCTGTTATATAATCAAGGATTACCAGGTATGCAAAGAAACGAGAAAATACAACAAACTGTAAAAAATGAAAAAGTCTAGTCAAATTGAACACAACCCATAACTGTCATAGATGTCAGGGCTAACAAGAATATCAAAGGGATTAGAACTTTGTTATATATCCAAAAAATTAGAGACACAGATATAAATTTTTTATAATCACACATGTACATGAAAAAGAATCAGACAAGATTTTTAGAGAGAAAAACTATAATGTCTAAATAATACACATATGAGCCGGGGATGGCATTAACAGATTAGGCAAAAGAAAAGGGGAGTGAACTGGAAAAACCTAAGAATAGAAACTATCTGAAATGAAATTTTTAAAAAAATTAAATAGGAGGCACATTCATGAGCACTGGGACTGCAGGTACCCCAATATATGTGAAATCATAGTCCCCGGGAAAGGAAAGAAAGAAAGGAAGCAAAAAAAAAAAAAAAAAAGTTACTAGATGGAAACACAGATTTACACATAGGCATGATGAGCACCAGTATCTACATGTTTAATTATAGCATATTTTTTCTAGTTATGTAACTTGATTTTTAAAAACTTTTTAAAAACAACCATGTGTGGCCAGGTAAGGTGACTCATGCCTGTAATCTCAGCACTTGGGCCTGACGTGGTGGTTCATGCCTGTAACACCAGCACTCAGGAGGCAGAGGCAGGAGGATTGCTGTGAGTTCAAAGCTAGCTTGGGCTACACAGTGAGTTCAGGGCCAGGTTGAACTACAAAGCAAGACCCTATCTAAAAAAAAAAAAAAAAAAAAAAAAGAAAAGAAAAACACCAAGCACTTGGGAGGCAGAGACAGGAGGATTGCTGAGTTCAAGACTTGCCTGGGCGACATAGTGAGCTCAGGGCTACCCTGAACTACAAAGTGAGACCCCATCTCAACAAACAAAACAAAACAAAAACCAGTGTGGTACAGTTTATAACACACCTGAAAATAACAGCACATTGTCAAAGGAAAAGCAAAATAACGTATCTGAGATAGTACATATCTCTTGATAGTGGACTGTGATAAGTTAAAGACTGTGCAGTAAACCAGAAGGCAAGCACAGAATAAAACACCAAAAAGTTAGTAAAAGCCAGCTATGGTGGCTCATGGAAGACTGAGATAAGATCACAAATTCTACCTCAGTCTAGGCAACTTAGAGGCTTATGAGACCCTGTATCAAAATAAAAACAGAAGGGTGGGGCTGTCACTCAGTGCAAAGGCCCTGAGTTCAATCCTCGGCACACAACACAGAGAAAAAATTAAGTCAATAGTCACTTTTAAAAAACAATCCAAAAGCAGACCGAATATAGAATAGATCAGATAGAATAAAAATCATATATCATCTTGGTATATCATTATAAACAGACTTAAACTTAACCATACCAATAATTACATTAAGTATAAATAAATAATGAATAAAACCCCCCATTAGAAGCAGAGATTATTGGGTCAGGTTGAAAAATATCAAAAGTTCACTTTACTTTCATAATATACACTGTACCTCCACTACTCAGTACTTGTTATGTTCAACCAGGCAAAGTGGGTTTCAGAATGGTAACTGTTACCAGGTATAAAGATTCTTTCATGATGATGAAGAGATCAAGTCACCAAAAGAACATGGACACTGACACAATACTGCTTCAAAATGCATGATAAAAACACTACAGAACTAAAAGAAATGTTCCACAATTATGTTCAGAAATTTCAATATCCTTTTCTCAACTGAAGACAGAACAAAGAAACAAGAAATACTAAATATGGGAACAACACTACTGACTAACTTGGCCTAACTAGTATGTATGGTACATTCCATCCAATGCAAAATACACACTTTTTTTTTTTGTCTTTTGCTTTTAAAACACTTTTTTTTTTTCTTTTTGAGGCAGGGTCTCGCTTTGTAGTTAATACACTCTTTTTAAGAGCACATGGAATGTCTTTAGCAAGACAGGCCATGTTTGAGGCCAGACAGCAAGGTTCAGCAAATCTAAAAGGATTCAAGTCATTTAAAGTAAGCTATCTCAGCACAATAAAATTAAATTAGGTACCAATAACAACGTAATCTCTGGAAAATATCCAAATATTCAGAAACTAGAACATTTACAAAGAACCTGTAGGTGAAAGAAGAAATCAAATGGGAATAGAAAGTACTTGAATTGAGTGAAAATTTTTAAAAAATCAAAATGTAAGATCCTTTTAAAGCAGAAGTGGTGGTAAATTTACAGTATAGAGAAGCTATAATGTTCTTAGCATCTACTTTACAAGATAGGGAACCTAGAATTAAAGCAAAAAGTAGAAGAAATTAAATCATAAAGAACAGAGCAAAATTAAATGACCTGGAAAACAGAAAAAAAAGAGATTATTAAAAAGATACAATGAAAGAGGGCCGGAGGGTTAGCTCAGTGGTTCTGGCGCCTGCCTTGCAAGCGCAAGGTCCTGAGTTCAATCTCCGGAAACCACATACAATAATGGGCGTGGAGACTCACGCCCACCAGCAATCAACACCGCATACCACAATGCCGGGCGTGGTGGCTCAGGACTGTAATCCCAGCACTCGGGAGGCAGGGACAGGAGGATTGCTGAGTTCGTGGCGGCTTGCCTGGGCACCACAGTGAGCTCAGGGCCAGCCTGAACTACAAAGCGAGACCCTGTCTCCAAAAAGCAAAAAAAAAAAAAAAAAAGATACAATGAAAGAGACAAACCTCTAGTCAAACTGACCAAGAAAAAAAATCACAGTTTACCAGGGCCAGCACTGGCAGTAGCAATCACTACAGAGTCCACAGACACTGAAAGAATAATAGGAAATATTAGAAATAGTACAATTTATATTACGTATTTATACAAAATATACGAGTAAATGAAATAGTAAAATTCTTCAAAAGACACAAACTACCAAGGAACATTCATAAAGAAATAGCCTTACTATGTATTAAGCTGAAATTTTCATTAAAATCCTCTCCACAATAAAAACTCCAAGTCCAGATGGCTATACCAATGAATTCAGCAAAATACTTAATGAAAAAACACTACAAATGCAAGACAAACTCTTCCAGAAAGTTGAAAAGAAGGGAATTATTCTCCTTAATTCATTCCTTGAGGCCAACCCATTAAAAAAAAAAAAGGACAAATGCATTACTACAGACCAATATCTATCATGAACTTAAAATGCAAAATTTCTAAATAAGGTCAGGCATGGTGGCACACACTTGTAATCCCAGCACTCAGGAGGCAGACAGGCAGGAGGATCGCCAGGAGTTTGAGGCCAACCTGGGCTACAAAGTGAGTTCAAGGACAGCTTGAACTACAAAGTGAGACTCTGTCTCAAAAAATAAAAAAATAATATAAAATAAAAAATCTAAATAAAATATTAGCAAATCAAATCCAAGAGTATATAAAAAGGGTAATATATCACAACCAACTGAGGTTTATCCCAAAATGCAATTTCAGTTTACCATTTGAAATCAAACAATTCAACACATTACAAACAAAAAATGAAAAGCTTTATGCCATCTCCTTAGAAGTAGAAAAGGCATTTGACAATTTAACATCTGTTCCTGCTTTAAAAAAAAATTCAGCAAACTAAGAACAGAAGAGAAATTCCTCTACCAATTAAGAACATTTTAAAAAACTAAACATACAGCACATGAAATGGTGAAAAATGAATTCTTTGTATGATCAAGACAACACACAGAAGTTTACTCTCACTCTCTATTCAGCATTACACTTAAGGAAAAGGAAGGACATTCAGACAGAAAACGAAGAAGTAACAGTGTCTTTATTCCCAGATGGCATGACTGTGTCTCCAGATATCCAGTGGACTGGAGGTGTAGCTCAGGGGCACAGCACTTGTGTAGATCAAGGGGACCTTGGGTTTGATCCCTACCAAGTGGAAACAAAGAAGAAGAAGAGGGCCGGAGGGTTAGCTCAGTGGTTCCGGCGTCTGCCTTGCAAGCGCAAGGACCTGAGTTCGATCCCCGGTTACCACATATAATGCTGGGCGTGGTGGCTCATGCCTGTAATCCCAGCACTCGGGAGGCAGAGACGGGAGGACTGCTGAGTTCGCGGCGGCTTGCCTGGGCACCATAGTGAGCTCAGGGCCAGCCTGAACTACAAAGCGAAGAAATCCAATTAAAACTATAAAATAGCTAATAGAATTAGTAAGTGTTGGCCAGGCTGCCAAATACAACAAAAAAATCAATAGAATTCTATACTGTATTGCAACAGTATTTTAATTCATACCCATGATTTTTACTCAAATACAGTAAGACAACAGATCAGACAACTGCCACTGAAAACTAGTTTGTCATACTGCTAAGTGGAGCCACACTAAGGGAAGCACCAGGCTGGCTGGGAGCAGGAAGAGGGATGGCAAAGCATGTACCAGACCCATGATTGTGGTTTTCACAGAAAAGAAGGGGCAAGACATGGGTTTGGTTGATTCAAGGGTATTCCTACCAGCACACTGTTTGCTATCCCTAAGAATTAGCTAATCCTAGTTACTCCCCAGGTCTACACGGTCCTAAAATGTCCAAGTGTCATAAAATACAAAAAATGAAAAACATGATTAATACAAATAAGCAATGTGAAATAGAAATTTAAAAGTTTAGCATAAAAATAAGAAATGTGCAGAGAAAAATCCCCCCCAAAAAAATCCAGATGTAAAAGACATATAAGTGAAAAATATAAAGCTTTGCTAAAAGAAATTAAAGTCTAAATAAAAATAGATGAAAAGAAACACTTTGTTCAAGGATTGGAAGAATTGATATTTTAAGATGTCAGTTCTCTCCCAAATTCATCTATTCATTCACAATATCCCAATCAAAATTTTTACAGGCTTTTAGGTAGAAGCTGAAAAGCTGATTCTAAAATTCACTTAGGGTCTGGGAATTTAGTTCAGTAGCTGCTGTTTGCCTTGCCAGTGTAAGGTCATGTGTTCAATCTCTGGTACTAAGTAAATAAATATACAAAATTTTAAAAACAAAAAATCCACATAGAAATGCAAGTAATCTCACACAGCCAGAACAAACTGGAGTAAAAAAAGAGCTGGTTTAGCCAGTCCGACACAATTTCAAGACTTCACATACAGCCACTAGTAACTAGGGTGGAGTGATAACGGCACAGAAGTAAGGACACAGATGAGTGAGATCAGGCCAGAAGTAGACACACCTATACAAGGACAAAACTGTGAAATCATTCCATTAAATAAAGGGTAGTCTTGCTAACAAATTATGCAGGAACAATGAGAGGTTTATTTTTAAAAAAAACTGAATTTACACCATGAGTCACAGACAAAAAGCTAAAACAAATGCTATCTTTTACTTAAATGTAAAACCTAAAGCTATAAGACTGCTGAAAGAAAACATGAGAGAAAAATTTTTGTGACCTTAAGTTAGTGATATTTTGGAGAAAACACAAAACAGCTTAAAGCAACTTATATGTCTGTCAGCAGATGAATGGAAAGGAAAATGTGGTATTTACACACAGTGGAGCACGACTCTGCTGTTCAGAGAGATAAACTTGAGTCGTTTGAAGGAAAACAGATACACCTTGAGACCACAACATTAAGTGAAATAAATCAGGGATACAAGATTAAACAGCACATGATTTATTTTGTATGAGAAATGCAATATTTAAATACAGAGCAAAATAAAAGATATAGAGTTGGAAATAAAGAGACATATCTTTCTTAAGGGGGAAGGGACTCAAGATGGAGGAAGGGGGATGGGAAAGAGAACGGGAATGAGGAAAGGAACTAAGATGTGCTGTGTACACGTGCCAACCCCACAGGATGAATGTAAGCATCACGTACCACAAACACACACCAATAAAAAAGAAGGAAGAAAAGTACATGGGAGGGAAAGATCTCAGCTTATAAAAGGACAAACCAATAAAATGGACTTCAAAATTTAAATTGCTCTTTGAAAGACAATATTGAAGAGAATGAAAAGACAAACCACAGATTGAGAGGAAATATTTCCAGACTATATATCTGATAGAGATTTAGAGCACACACACGCACACATATATATATATATATATGTATATATATATGCATATATGTAAGTATGTATCTCAAACTCAATGAGATAGAATTCAATTAAAATAGATAAAATCTCTAGATACTCAGCCAAAGAAGTCAAATGGATAAAAATAAGCACATGAAAAATTGCTCCACAAAAGATATATGGATAATGCTATTAGGAATGAAAATGGGGAAATCACCACAGATCCAGTGGAAGTCCAAAGGATAATAAACACATACTTTGAAAATTTGTACTCCAAAAAGATGGAAAATCTAGAAGAAATGGGTAGATTCATAGACACATATGAACTTCCAAAGCTGAACGAAGAGGATATAAAAATGTTAAACAACCCAATATCAATGTGTGAAATTGAAAATGTAATAAAAAAATCTACCAATGAAGAAAAGCCCTGGTCCTGATGGCTTCACTACCGAATTCTACAAAACTTTTTTTTTTTTTTTTTTTTTGCGACAGGGTCTCGCTTTGTAGTTCAGGCTGGTCCTGAGCTCACTATGGTGCCTAGGCAAGCCACCACGAACTCAGCAATCCTCCTGTCTCTGCCCACCGAGTACTGGGATTACAGGCGTGAGCCACCACGTCCCGCATTGTGGTATGCGGTGTTGATTGTTGGTGGGTGTGGAAACATTATATGTGGTTACCGGGGATCGAACTCAGGACCTTGCGCTTGTGAGGCAGGCACCGGAACCACTGAGCTAACCCTCCGGCCCCGAATTCTACAAAACTTTTAAAGAATAGTTAATGACACTACTTCTCAATCTTTCTAATGAAATTGAAAGGGAAGCAGTACTCCCCAAATCATTCCTTGAAGCAACCATTATCTTCATTCCAAAGGCAGAGTAAGACCCAACCAAAAAAAGAAAACTACAGGCCAATGTCTCTAATGAACATTGACACAAAAATCCTCAATAAAATACTGGCAAACAGAATACAGAGAGTTATCAAGAAAATCATACACCCTGATCAAGTCAGATTTATCCCAGGGATGCAAGGCTGGTTTAACATATGTAAATCAATAAATGTAATACACTATATTAACAGACTCAAGGACAAAAACCTTAGGATCATCTCAATAGACACAGAAAAAGCATTTGACAAAATCCAACACCCATTCATGATCAAAGCCCTACAGACAATCGGAATAGATGGACTTTATCTCAATCTAATACAAACTATTTATGAGAAACCAACAGCCAGCATCATGCTTAGTGGGCAAAAACTGAAACCTCTTACACTAAGATCAGGAACGAGACAAGGATGCCCACTGCCACCACTCCTGTTCAATATAGTGCTGGAAACTGAGATAGCAATCAGGCAAGACAAAGAAATAAAAGGAATAAAGATAGGAAAGGAAGAAGTTAAACTGTCATTATTTGCCGATATGATTCTCTATATAGAGGATCCTAAAAACTCAACCAAAAGACTACTAGACTTAATTACCAAATTCAGTAGTGTTGCTGGATACAAGATCAATGCTCAAAAATCAACAGCCTTTGTCTACACAAACAACACTCACTGAAAGAGAAATTGGGGAGTCAATCCCTTTCACAATAGCACCCAGAAAAATGAAATATCTAGCAATCAATTTAACAAAGGAGGTGAAAGACTTCTACTCTGAAAACTATAAGACTGAAAAATGAGATAGAAAAGGATAACAGAAAGTGGAAAGACATCCCTTGTTCCTGGGTAGGGAGAACCAACATCATCAAAATGGCTATACTCCCATAACTACTATACAGATTCAGTGCAATTCCAATTGAAATTCTAACACTATCCTTCACAGAGCTAGAGAAAATCATACAAAAATTCACTTGGAACCACAAGAGACCTAGAATAGCAAAAACAATTCTAAGCAACCAGGACATGGCAGGGGGTATTACAATCCCCTACTTAAAACTCTACTATAAAGCCACTTAGATAAAAACTGCATGATACTGGCAAAGTTACAGACCTGAGGACCAGTGGAATACATTAGAAGATCCAGAAACAACTCCAGATACACTAAGCCACCTTATCTTTGACAAAGGAGCCCGACATCCTCAATGGAAGAAAGACAGCCTCTTTAACAAATGGTGCTGGAAAAACTGGGCTTTAATCTGCCAAAAACTTAAGCTAGACCTATCTCTTTCACCATGTACAAAACTAAAATCACAATGGATTCAAGACTTAAACATTAAAACAGAAACAATAAACCTACTAGAAAACAGATTAGGTAAAACTCTTGGAGACATTGGCTTAGGCAGATACTTTATGAATAAAACCTCTATAGCACAAGAACTAGCAGAAAGAATCAACAAATGGGATCTCATCCTACTAAAAGGCTTCTGCATAGCAAAAGAAACCACTGGCGCCACTAAAAGAAAACCAACATGGGAAAAACTCTTCACTAGCTGTCAGACAAAGGGCTACTATCTACAATAAACAAATCAGTCTCCCCAAGTTTAAAGACCCAGTTCAAAAATGGGCATCTGAAATGAACAGACATTTCTCAGAGGCAAAGTCAAAGCAGCCAAGAATCATATGAAGAAATGTTCAACATCACTGGTCATTCGAGAGATGCAGATGAAAACAATACTGAGATTTCATCTCCCTCCACAAAGAATGGCTGCTACTGCAAAATCAACCAACAATAAATACTGGCGAGGCTGTGGGGAGAAAGGAACCCTTCTCAACTGTTGGTGGGACTGTAGACTTGTGCAACCATTGTGGAGATCTGTGTGGAGATTCCTCAGAAAACTAGGACTAGAGGTCCCATTTGACCCTGCTATTCTCCTGCTAGGAATATACTCAAATGAATTTAAAAAATCATATTGGAAAGGCATATGCACACCCTTGTTCATAGCAGCTCAGTTCGTGATAGTCCAATCTTGTTAACAATCCAAATGCCCATCAACTGGAGACTGGATAAAGAAGATGTGGTTTTTTAATAAAATGGAGTATTACTCTGCCATAAAGAATGACAAGTTTCATTCATTTATGTACAAATGGATACACCTAGAGGATACACTAATAAGTGAAATAAATAGATCACAGATATGCAAATACTGGGTCTCTTCTTTGGTATGAAAACCTGTAGATGTAAATGAGTTCTAGGATGCATGATAGTTTTTGTAAAATAGGAGATATCCAAAGGGAATTTGGTGTGGGAACGTAATGAGGGGAAAGAATATGATTCCGAAAGGAAAAAAAAATATATGGATAGGAAATAACCATAGGAAAAGCCATGTCATTTGTTCTGAGGGAAATGAACATGTGAACCACCAAAAGACCACTTCCCACCTATCAGAATGCTAAAATTGAGAGGCTGACCAAGGATATGAAGGAGCCAGAACTCACATATGCTGCAGTTAGGAGTGTAAAACTGCAGGTAAAGCACTTAGAAAACAGTTTGGTTGTTCCCTAAAAACTTAAACATATACCTATATCTGGGCCAGCTATTCTCCATGTAGATGAGTACCCAAGAGAAAAGAAAGCATATGTTCATGCAAGGACTTGTACAAGAACATTTACAACAGCTTTATTTAATAGACCGAAAGTGGAAATTAGCCAAATTTCCATCAACAGGTACATATATAAGTACATAGCAGTATTTTACAGAATAGAATATGACTTAGCAACAAGAAGACGAGACAATTGATATATACAAGATGGTTGGATCTCAGAATAATTATGTTGAGTGAAAGAATCAGGACAAAGAGCACTGCATTATTTATGATTTACCGATGTAAATTTCTAAAATATGCAAATTAATCTGTAGATGTGTAGGGGAAAAGGGTTTTAGGCAGGAAAAAAAGCTTTGTTTTTGTTTTTTTGAGACAGGGTCTTGCTTTGTAGTTCAGGCTGGCTCTGAGCTCACTATGTAGCCCAGGCAAGCCTCGAATTCAGCAATCTTCCTGTCTCTGCCTCCGGAGTGCTGGGATTATAGGTGTGAGCCACCACGCCTGGCGCTGTGGTATGTGTATTGATTGCCAGTGAGTGTGAGTCTCCACGCCCAGCATTTTATGTGGTTACCGGGGATTGAACTCAGGACCTTGTGCTTGCGAGGCAGGCACCAGAACCACTGAGCTAACCCTCCGGCCCCAGGAAAAAAAGTTTTAAAAGGCCTCATTAGGCTTTCTGGCAACTAGAAAAAGGGTTAAATTTTCATTGATGAAACCGTTAACAAGACAAGAGGGGAGGCAACAGGCAGACCACAGGAGAGACCAGGGGCTCAAAACCAAGGTAGCTGCCCTCACCCACCTCTAGCAAAATGGAAGAGACAGAGGAAGCCATTTAAAAAAAAAAAAAACTCGTATTTAGTATACAAAAATACACACCCACTTATATATGTATATACATATGTATTCCCATTCTAGGCTCACTGTTACACACACACCTCCTTTACCTCATAACTAACTTAACCTTGTATGCAAGCTCCCTCCCAACCAGCCTAAAAATCCCAGAGAGAAGGTCTGACAGGGCAAGAGAAAGTCCAATGAAGACCAACAGGAATGTGCACGAAGAGCCAGGGATTTAGCACAGTGGCACCACACCTGCCTGGTAAACACTGGCCTCAAACTCAGAGCAATTCACCTGCCTCAGCCTCAAGCTGGCTAGAGTTATAGGCATGCACCAGCACATCTGGCAAGATAAAGATTTTTTTAGATCACATGCACATTTTCTCTGACTTGGAAAATAAATGCATGAAATAACCAAATTCTCAGTTTAAAAAACAAGTTTGTAAGCACACATGTTATTGCTTCATAAACTTCTACATCATCTATTTTTATCATATCAAAATCTTTTGTAAGGTGAACTCTACTTTCTGTTTGGCTGGCTAAATTCAGTGTTACAAAGTAACATCAACTTTAAAGTAAATCCAACTTTATTAAGTAACATTTTATTTTAGTGTTACTAAATAAAACCAAATAAAGTTAAAGTAACATTTTATTTAGCATTAGAATGACTAGAGGAGTTAAAATAATTCCTATTTTATAAACAAATATTCAATGAACTATTAAATTATTCTCCATTCATTTGATGTTTCTAATCAGATACTACTGTAGAATACTGGGCCAAGGAAAGTGTTTTTTAAAACAGTTAAAGCACCACAAAATTCTCATATCAGTTGTCAGGCTCAGTTCTATTATATTAGTTTTTCCTTATTGTCCCATGTCCTATATAGGCCAGAATTTAAAATACTTTATTATACTTACTAGCTCCTCTGTTTATTACTTATAATAGCTTTTAGCTCTTTAAGGTAGAAATCATGTTTGATTCTGTATTATCAGTTATCAGTACAGTCCCTAGTATGTACCTAGTCTTATAGCTTCAGTAAGGGACATGGAGGCAGAACTGAATAAATAACGAAGGGACCATTGCTTGTGGATATCAAGATAGCAATTCAGGGGCCAGAGATTTAGCTCAGTAGTTCTGGCGCCTGTCTCACAAGCACAAGGTCGAGTTCGATCCTGGTAACCACATACAATGCTGGGTGTAGTGACTCATGTCCACCAGCAATCAATACCACATCATCAATACCACATACCACAGTGCCGGGCGTGATGGCTCATGCCTGTAATCCCAGCACTCAGGAGGCAGAGGCAGGAGGATTGCTGAGTTTCAGGCTTGCCTGGGCTACATAGTGAGCTCAGGGCCAGCCTGAACTACAAAGTGAGACCCCCATCTCAAAAAAAAATAGCAATTCAATAAATCTATAAATTCAAAACAATCTTTTTGTATTGTACTGTATGTATATGAGACACTGTATCAGTCAGCTTTTCTGTTACTGAGACACAATACCCAACACTCACAACTTAAAAGAACAGATGTTTTATTTGGCTCATGATTTCAGAGGATTCAGTCCATAATTGCTGGCACCAAGACAGGAACATCATACAACAGGGGCATCTTGTAGTAAAGCTGCTCAGCTCATGAAGGCCAGGAAGCAGAGCAGAACAGTGCCTAAGAGGAAGGGGTGAGAGACTAGATCCAAACCCCAGTTACACCTTCTGATCCAGCCAGACACACCCCAAAGGGTGCTCTGCTAACCCTTCTATGCCTCCCAAACCAATCAAGCTGATAATGAAGCTTTACCATCCCAGGTGTCATCACTGGGGAAAGCTGGTGGAAGGACTAATAAACCCATTACACTGTTTTTACAACTTCCTATGAGATTGTATTTATTTTAAAAGAAAATTTTATTCACTTATTTGCCTCTCATTTTGGTGTTGAAGATCAAACCCAAGGCCTAAGCATTTGTTGTGCCCCTGGCTGGAAAGAGTTTTTTCAAATCCTAAGAAGACAGCAAGTTTTAAAATACTGCATGGAAACATAAAGGCCCAATCACTGTTGCCAGCTTTTTAAAAGAAGGAAAAAGGTGTGACTAGGAATACCAGTTCACCCTGTCCTAGTACTGAGGATTAAACTCAGGGCCTTTATAATTACATCTCTAACCTTTATTCATTTTTTTACTTTCAGAGCAGGTTGGTCTCTCTAAGTTGTTATATTGCCCAGGCTGGGTTTTAACTTGCCATCCTTTGCCTCAGCCTCCATGACCGTTGGGATCACAGGCATGCACCACCATGTCCAGCTCATTGTAGGATATTTAAATCATATTACAAAGCCATAGAATTTAAATTTTAATTGTAATAAAAAGATGTACAAGCCAATAGTTTGGAACAGAGAGTTCAGAAACAGACCTATACACATATATGACAATTTCCTATATAACAAATCAGCCACAGACAGGTTGTTAGATGACAATATTTTAAAAATTGGCTTATGTGATGGGGAAAAAAATTGAGTTCTTATCACACTTGCAGCAAAGGTAGAACCCAAACAAATCAGAAACAAAGGGTAACATTATAAAGCCATCATGGAATAAAATGTGGAATAATAACTTGCGGAATATGGGACAGGGAAGGAGTTCTTAAGATTTTTTCCCCCCAGGTATCAGAAATTGAACCCAGGAGACACACATACCATCAAGTAAAAACATGAAGTTTTGCAGTAAAATCAAGGACTTTGCTTCAACAAAAGAAACCTCAGAGGGGTTAACAGATGAATGTTAGACTAGGAACAGATACTCAGAATGCCACCTAAGTGGAGAATCAATACTCACTAAATATATCGCTTCTTGGCCTTTTGGCTAAGATCAAGTGTAATACCCACTAAATATACAAGGAACTGGTATAAATCAACACAAGAAGGCAGCAAACCCAATTTTTAAAAGTACCCACAGAAATTAGGAAAATAAAAAAAAAACAATAGAAAGAAATTAGGCAAATCCAAAAGGGGGAAAAAATGCAAAAACTTGAACTGCTAACAAATATATAAAAAGATGCTTACACTCAACAACACTGTATGTAATGAAATGCAAATTAAAGTTAAGAGATACTATTTTACAATCCTCAGATTGGCAAAAGTTAGAAAGCCAAATAATACCAAATGTTGGTAAGAATGTGAGGAATAGGAACTCTCTCCTGTACCTGGTGGAAAGGCAAACTATAAGTCATTTTGCTTTTTTTTTTTTAAACTAGTGCACTGTGACACATAGCAAAAACATCCTTCCTGGAGAGTTGGTACATATACCAATCACATCTTAGTCCCACAATAGTCATTTTAGAAGGTAATGTGGCATATGTCTTGAAGTGAGATATGTGCCTCCTATGGGGTTAACCCTGCCCTGGCACAACCTCAGGAACCTGGGCAGGACTACAATGGGCACACAGCAAATGTCTGTCAGAGTGCTTTGTGACATCAGGGAATCGGAGCCTATCTCAAAGGTCTATTAAATAAAATGCATTAAATATTTGAGAATTCTATGATAGAGTTATGCAGCTAAGTGGATGTATTATACAAAAATATGAAGAGATCCTGAAAGCAGGCATTGAGTTAAAATGTCAAGAAACAGAACAAGATCTACAGCACAATATTAAACTCATCTCTGTGTCCACACATCACAAACAGCGATATGTAGTTTATATCTAGCAATATCTAGTATATATCTAGCAATACCAAATTGAATGTGGTTGCCTGAAGAAACTGTAGACAAGGTAAGAAATGGGAATGAAAATACGAAAAAAAGACAGCCAAGTTAAAAAAACAGAGGAAAAGTTTTACTGAATGAGTCATGAAAATGGTGAGTCCTCAAATAGACAAGATTATCTCAATTCTCTGCATTAAAGACTCTTAAAAAGAAAAAAATGGTGTAATTCTAAGACTTGACATAATCTTGTGTACTGAGAGCATCAAATAAAATGATGTGAGCAATGTATAGAAAGAAAGCATTCTGTACAGTAATGAAGCATGGTTCCGTGTAAATTGCTACATGATACTGGAGGGCTCAGAGGTGAGGCATCTTGCCCACAGGCATCTACCCAATAACAGGAGTCATAATCAGTGACTTTCTCTTTCCCACTCTGTTACATCTCATCAGCAAGGCATGCAGCTCAGTTTTCAAATACATCCCAAATCCGACTACCTGTGACCACACCAGGGCTGCATTCTGTTACTATCGTCTTCAGCTGAACTACTCAGCATCTCCGAATGGGGCCTCCTGCTCCTGTTCTTGCCTCTACAATACATTTTTGGCTAGCAGCCAGAATTATCTGCTAAACAGTCTAGTTGCTACTTCCTTATTTTCAACTCCAAGAATCACCATGAAATCTACTGTCTAGAGGATGCTCCATATCTGGTCCCTTCTTATTCTTCCAACCACATCCCCTACCTAACCTCCCCATCCCCCACGCCCTGCACTTCTGCCACATTCCTGCTGTTTTTGTTCTCTGTGATGATTAAACCTTAATTGTGTTAATCTGACTGACTTGGGAGCTGCTCAGGGTGTGTCTGGCGGGTCACAGAGACATGGCCTTAAGTACATATCTCTCTAGCCCTTCGCTCTAGCACTGTTCACAGGCTCTGCTTCCATGAAATAAGATTTGCTTCACCACACCACTCTACCATGATGTTCCTGCCTTGGAGCAAGGACTGAATCTCCTCAAAACCATAAACCAAATTAAACCTCTCCTCCTTTAAACTGTGGGTGTCAGGTATTGTGTCTTAGTCCCAGAATGAGAGCAATACAGAAAAGTTGGTACATGAGGACTGGGGTCATTGCTGTACTGTACTGTACTGTACTGACTGTACCTGACTGTGTGGTTTATCAGCCTTCAGGGCTGGTCTGTGAAATAAGTCAGAGAAGGTTTAAAGATGGAAGACAGAGGAGCTTTAGACTGCAAGCAGATTGGATGGGTAACTCTGGTACACTACTACTGACACTATGCGACATCTGGCCCATGTCCTAAGACTTTCTGAGACACTAAGGTTAAGGGTGATGTACTACTGGCAAAGAAAACTTCAATGCAGTCCAACGTATAGGCTTTGGTTTGGGTTCTGCTGGTTGCAGTTAGTTAGTCATGTTTACAGTGAGAATCAGGTGCAAAACTCAGAGGAGGAAAAATTTGAAAACTTTTGGCCCAGGAGGAACCATGTGAAAAGTGAAGGGCAAAGGATGTGTGGCTGTTAAAGAAAGTAGTGTCATTAAAAAGGAACCAAGGTGTTTTTTTTGTACAGGGACAAAAAAAAAAAAAAAAAAAAAAAAAAGATGCTTGAGGACATCTCAGGAATAAGCAAGACTCCATCCATGGCAGGCTCAAACGTGCAAAAGTGAAAAATTTTCATTTGAGAAGAGAGACTCTAGACCTCCTGATTGAGAAAAGCTGCCTAGAGAATTGGTTCCTGAGGATTCATGTCAATGTGCTAACATATCCAAACAGTCAAGAGGCAGCTGCTGCTATGGCTCAAGGGGGTACAGCCACTGCCTGTGCAGCTGACAGACTTTGGCTATTCCATGAGATGCTGGTTTTACCAGCATGTAAAATGCAAGAGTTGTAGGGTCAGAGAGGTTTCTACCCAGATTTCAAAGGAATGACTGGGAGGCCCAGAGGGGGCAGTGCATGAAGCTGTTGAGATGAAGACAAGGGTGTGGTGGAGACCCCAAGAAGTCAGAGATCACAGGAACATGAACACTTGATAAGGAAAGCTGCAAGCACTGAGCACAGCCAGCCCAAGAAAAGGGCCGTGTAGGCTGCAACCCTTCAGAATACACATTTGACTACTCTGTGCCCCAGGTACTGAATATGGCACTGTAGTACTTAGTGACTACCCTGCAAGCTCTCAGTCTTGCATTGGCCTCATTCTTGCTACCATCTTCTTCCTCCCTTTCAGAATAGGAATGTTTATACCATTGTACATTAGGATTATGTGCTTTATTTTTACAGAGATTCATACCTAAGAGTTTGCTTACAGTCTCAGAAGATTTAGTCTCTTAAAAAATGCTGAACATGTTGATACTCAGGGGAAGGGATTACTATGTTTTTGGTTTCACTTATGACAGCTGTATTATCTTAAGTGGAATTAGGACATTTTACTTGGAGATAAAGTATGATTTAAGGGGGTATGATTGGGTGCTAAGCTGACAAGAGGTAGGATGTGACAGTTAAGCTTCATTATGTCAATTCAATTGGTTAGGATTCACCATGGGTTTTATGGACCACACTTCTGGGTGTATCTGGGTAAGTCATGGAAATAGGATCTCTAGTTCTATACCTAATCCCTCACTGCTCCTCTCAGCATTGTTCCCTTGCTCTGCTTCCTGCCCATCATGAAGTCAGCAGCTTTCCTCTGCCTTGGAGCCAGCCAGGAATGGACTGAATCTCCTACAACCATGACCCAAATTAAGCATCTCCTCCTATATGTTATGGACATCAAGTATGGGATTCATTGTTTCCTCGGGCTAAAATGCTTTCAACCCAGAAACTCCCATTGTCAACATTCTCCCTTCTTTCAGGTTTCTTTTGCCATCTCTGAAATCCTCTAAAGACATGGTTTCTTAGAACTCTCCAACCTTTTGTTTTTTGAAACAGGGTCTCACTTTGTAGTTCAGGTTGGCCCTAAACTCACTATGTAGCCCAAGCAAGCCTTGAACCCTCAGCAAGCCTCCTGCCTCTATCTCCCGAGTGCTGGGACTAAAGGTGTGAACCACCCTGCCTGGCATTGTGGTGTGTGGTACTGATGGCTAGTGGGCATGAGCCACCATGCCTGGCACTGTGGTATGTGGTTACTGGGGATCAAACTCAGGACCTCAGGACCTTGCACTTGCAAGGCAGATGCAGGAACCACTGAGCTAAATCCCTGGCCTACTCCCCAATCTTTTATCTTCCTTTATTTCCCTCTCTGTCACTTACTGACACTGCTATTTCCTTATTTGTTAATTGACTAATTCAGTTCATCTGCTCCCCAGGTATAGAAGTATCTGTCTGCCTTAAAAGCCCAGGCAGCACTCAGAAAAACAGTAAATATTTCTTGGGAGCAGCAATTAAACTCTAACCTGACCACAATCATGCCTTCCCACTACACCATACTTCCCCAGAAAAGGGTCTATGAGTTTACAGCTTGTCACTTCTCCCATAACAGATTAAAATGCCTTGGCTTCTACACCTTCTTCTGTATATCCTAGTGAAGCCCAGCACCTAGTAAATGCTATGTAAATATGAGAAAATGAATGAATGAATTAATGAAGAGTAACCTTAAAAGGAAGTCAACTGGAAAGGAGTCCATAGTCACAGGTTGACTGAATATGTACTAACACCATTCAGGGCCCAAACTTTCTCTTATTTCCTTGTGCTGATAAGTCCAAGCCACAGAAAAAATTCTAAAGAAGATTAAAAAAAAACCAGATATGAGTTCTGACTCCAAAAATCTAATATATAGCCAGGTGTGGTGGCTCACACCCTATAATCCCAGCACTGGAGAGCCAGAGGCAGGAGGATTGCTGTGAGTTCAGGGATACCCTGGGCTACATAGTGAGTTCAGGGCCAGCCTGAACCACAAAGCGAGATCATGTCTCAAAAAACTAAAACAAAAAGCCATAGCCATTATCAAAATGAAAATCTGAATTCATACTTATAAAAGAAGTATAATTAAATAGTTATAGGATTTAAAGGTTAGAGCAATGATTTCTAGGTGTGTGATTAACAGAAAAATCTGTGAAAAATGTTGCAGTGAACTGGTTAAATTGAATATTGAAAAATAAGGAACAAACATGATAGCCCTGATCTCCTGAAAAACAACAACTGAATTCTGTTCATCCTGTGTCTTTAATGCTTCACAAAATGTCTGGAACATAAAGGCATTGGATAAATGTTTAACAAATGGGAGGAGCAAGGCATTCCCACAAAAGGAAGTCAATAAAGTACAAACATGGCAGAATGCTGGGCTTTCATAAGCAACAATAAACAGTGACTATTAGCTTGTAAAAATGGATCCTGAAAGGAAATGGAAGAAAGGTTCATGAAAAGAAATGGCCAAAAATAGGATGCCCAGTGCAGTAGCACATACCTTGAAATCCCAGCACTCTGAGAGGCTGAAGCAGGAAGATCACAAATTAAGAGTCCACCTGGCCAATTTAGCGACAGCAAGACCCTATTTCAAAAAGGGGTAAGGGGTGGGAGAGGCTTGGTTGCAGTTTGGTATCTCAGTATAACAGTGTTAGGGTCAATTCCCCATAGAATAAAAATAGTGGAAAATAGGTTAGGATCAAACCATAGAGTGCAAGGAATGACAGATTAAGGAATTTAGACTATATCATGCAATAAGAGACCTTTGAAAACCTTTGTACCAGAGATGATTGGAGGACTCTAGTAAGAGAGCCCTCTGCTTGAATGAATGCAATCCACCACTGCTCCACACAAAGTGCTGAAAATTCCATCATCATGGATGATCTGAAGGTACTCTGCAGGAACCTCTTAATAACCAAATTCTCCTGTGTGGCAATGGGAAAATTCACATAAACTAGATGATTAATTTTTCCTTCTCCCAGCTAGAGATCACAGGGAACTGAAGGTGATGGGAAATTTAAGCGAATGTGGAAGTATGGCTTTTTGACTTTGCAAAGATTAAAAGTATGACATGCATTTAACAGACAGATTAACTCCTTAGGAGACGATTCTGTTCTTTCCAAAAGCAGAACTGAGTAAAGGACTGAATAGGATGTGTAGTTTCCTTTACAGGGAGAATTAAAATGACACCCCAGAGGTAAGAAATAGGATAAATGGTACCACCCCATAGTGGGGACTGAACTCAGCCCCTACTACTACTGACCTTTTTTATTGTTTGTTTTGAAAGAAGATCTCACTAAATTGCCCAGTCTGAGCTCCAAAATTATAACCTTCCAACCTCTGCCTCTCTGATTGCTGGGATTATAGGTGTGCAATATCCCGCCCAGTTTGGAGGAGGAAATAAAATGGTTCTGTGTCATGCAGACACTAAAAATTACATACTCGTTATTTGGGTTTTCCTCCAAAGAATTTCATGGTAAGAATTTCATGCAGTCACAACTTCATGAACTGTGAATGACGATCAATATCGACTCAAGGTATATGATGGAAAAAGACGAAATTTTAAAACATTGAAAATCCACCAAAAGGTGTTATGCTCCCAAAATGATAAGCACAATGATAGCCAAGTGATAACTTAGTGCTTAACCCAGATTTAACAGAAACCAGGCATCCATCCCATTCGGACACCTTTCCGTTTTTAACAGAAACCAGGCATCCATCCCAACTGGACACCTTTTCTGAATCTCTAGGCCACAAAGAGTTACTTTCTGGCTGGGCAAAGGGACACCAGGAAAACACCAGCTTTTCCTCGGGCGCCCACTGCAGGGCCCGGGCTCGCAGCTGGACAGGAGCTCGACAACCACTCACCGCTTGTCGATGGCGTCGATGTTTGAATGGAGAAGCCACAGCTCCTCTGTGTTGTCTTGGCGGGAGGACAGGATCAGGTGGTGGCCAGTCAGGCACAGGGTTCCCTCGACGGCTGGGTAGAAAGGCCGGTGCAGCACCACATTGTCCACCCGCGGCGTCTTGATCAGCTCCGCAAACTCCATGCTCCCCCAGCGGCCGGAGCCAGGGGACGCCCGGGTCCCCGAAGGCCAGGGCGGTCACACCGCCACAGGGTTGAAGGTGGCGGAGCGCCAGGCGTGCCGCGGGGCGGGGTCCAGGGGGAGGCGGCCCCGCCCCAGGCCGGGATGGGTGCGGCAAGGCCTGCGGGCCCCGCACTGGCCGCCGCGGGGATGAGGGCCGGACCGGGCCCCAGCGTCTCCGAGCGCCACAGGCCCACCCGGGCTCTGGACCCGGTCCCAGAGAACAACCGTGACTGGCTCTGCAGCAACCACCCCCACAGGGCACTAGCCTTGGCGAGCAACAGAAAGGACACGGGGTGGACCACTTTCTGGCCAGCTATCCAGCCGAGCCACTAGGGACTCCTGACGGAAGTAGCTGTTCTCCACCAGAATCTATCCTAACTCAGGGCGGAAGCAGCTGCGCCGAACACTCGGAAGTCTGAAGGGTCAATACCGGAAGTTGGAGCACGCAGTGGTCCTCTGGAAATACCTCCGGAGTACAACCAGAAAGGAAGATTCTGTTCCTACAGGTAAACGCTCTGATTTTTCACCCCTCCCGCCCTAATACTTATCAGACAAGCCCCACGAAAGGAACGAAGAGAAAAGCTTCCTGTCCTGTCTCCCACACCTGAGCAGCAGCCACTCAAGGGGCTTCAGGCCGTTGGGACTGCTGTCAACTGAGATGACTTTCTGCCTTCGCTTCACATGTCGATAGAAGCAGTGGCTGTGGGAAAGAGAAATCCAGGGACACAGGATCGATGCCCCAGCGCTGTGACCTTGAACAAGAGAGGAGGAAAGCATCCAAGTACCTTTGAGGGGCAGCTAAACGGGTACAGATTCGGTACTCAGAGAGGAAGGGATGAGGCAGCAGCCTACGAGGGCTTGCTAGGGGCGTCCAAGATCGTGCTACCTCCCCACTAGATGCAATCCGCTGAGCTCAATTACGCTGGTGCAATTACGCCAGAGTTATGCTAATAATTTCTCTTTGTTCATTCCTCCTCCATTCCCCTCTAAACTAGCATTGTTATTCCAAAATAGAAACTAGAAGGGAAATATGTTTCAGTCCTGGCCGGCTTTTACTTCTTTAGCCTTTGAAACCCTTACCATGCGGTACCTCAGAACGTGGAGTTAAGTGGACTTGCGTTGTATCCAAACACCAAACCTCACCAAATCAGCCGTCTTGTCCTTACTTTTATTTTTTGTCCTTCCTAAAAATATTCCGTTCTTAAACCAAAACACTATACAAGGTTGTTATCCTGGAGAGCACAGATTACTTTATTAGTCTGCAAAAGAAAAACATCAGAAAAGGGATGATGAGGAAAATCATGAATCTATTTTGTTAGCTGGAATTTTTATCCTTTATCAGTGTGGTTCATTATCACAGTTACCAGTAGTGGAAAGGAGCATTTACTTCCAGCATTAAAATTTGGGGAAAGGTTTTGGAGAAAGTATCATTGAAAGGCAGACTTCAAAGAATAAGTGAGGTTTGCACTCTGAATATAGGATGGCCAACATAGATGTCCAGTTTAGTACCTACAAGAAAAAGGGAAATCCTTCAATAATTCCATGAACTTCTCTCTTACTTTTCCTGAAAAGAGCATATACAAAGACTATGGTGTCATTAATTTTAAAATGTTTACTATTCTGTAAAGCCATATACTTTTTTTCTGCCCACAAGAGAAAATTTTCAGTATTTGCTGGATTATTACACACTAGAAACTATTAACTACATCTTCTGTAAGGTGAAACTCAGAGCATGGAAAACGCTTGACAGCTGGGGAAAGCAAAAATTCAAAGATTTTTAAAAAATAGAGCTGGGGGGGGCAGAGATTTGGTTCAGTGGTTCTGGCGCCTGCCTAGCAAGTGCAAGGTCCCTGGTTGGATCCCTGGTAACCACGTACAACAATACCAGGCATGGTGATAAACCCACCAGCAATCATTACCCCATACCACAATGCACGGTGTGGTGGCTCACACCTGTAAACCCAGCACTCAGGAAGAAGCAGGAAGATTGCTGAGTTTGAGGTTTGCCTAGGCTACATAGTGAGTTCAGGGCCAGCCTGAACTACAAAGTGAGACCCTGTCTCAAAAAAAAAAAAAATAGTTTGGGCAGAGATGGCAAACACTGTGTGACATAAACAGTAGGTGGCAGTGGCATTCAACAATAATTGCTAGGCTTCCATTTAATCCAAAGAAACTGTAGTCAAACATGTCCAAATGGCCTGGACACAAAAGTTTCAAGGGTTCTAATGGTGTTTATGATGTAAAGAACTAACTCAATGCCTACAGCTGTTATCACCAATCTGAGAACTAAATGGTATTAATAGGTAATCAAAGATGAATAATCAACTAACTTTTATTAAATGTCTACTTAGTCACTGTGGAGAATGGAAATGGTTTTATGACCTTGCCCTCCAGGAATAACAGCTAATTTGGGAATAGTCACACACTCCAGTGAGCTAGTGAGCAAAAGAAGAGATTCTGTGTTGTCTGGACTGTGTGTTTCCTGGCTAGGCCTTGAGTAGTTTGTAGAAAATGAGGCAGGTAGTTTGATGAAAGCGGGTTAATAACTTCTAAAAGCAACAAGAGCATAACAGATGAAAAGGGCTATGGCTGGGTGTCCCACAGTGAACAGCTGTCCTCTCTGTGCCTTTTGTTTACTGTGGACAGCTGATAAGCTCATCCTAGGCCTGTGGGCCCTCTCCAAAACATTTCCCAAGCATGTCAGCCACCAAGCTGGTGATTCTGTTTTTTAGTATATCTTTAATACCTCTCATTCCCTTGATATGCAAGGCCAAGACTTTAGTTTAGGCCATCATCATTTCCCACTTTCTTAACAGGGAATTTCTTTGTCAGCTTTCTTCCTGTGAGATTCCCCTTCCACCCCACCCCCTGCAGTGATCAGCATCTCAGGACTCATCTGTGCTGCTCTCTGTGTCTTCAAGCAGTCCCTTGTTCTCACTCCTTGTAACTTTCATGGCAGACACCTGTAATCAGCTTTCAATTTCTTCCTGAGATTTTTCCACCAGCTAGAATCATGCTACTAAGTGAAAGTGTGGAACAAAAACTAAAGTTTTTCACATCCTCTGGGAATTTGGTTAGAGGCTCCAAAGCTACTGACCAGAATCTGCAATCAACAAGGTTCCTGGATAATCTGTGTGGACAGTGAAGTTTGGAAAAAGCAAAGTTTTAAGGAATCTACATGTTCCTTCTGTCTGGTAAATGCTCTTCTTATTCCCAATGATACCGTCAGAGACCACCATGTGGAAAGAAGACAAACTCCTAAACCTTTAGCTTATTATTCATTAAAAGTGCTTGTGTTTTCTTCCAAGGCATCCATGGACTTAGAAATGGCTGTTGCTAAATAAACAACAGTGACTCCTCACTTGAGGCTCCAGATGCCCACAGGTAACCAAACAGAACAGTCTCTCCTGTGTTATCTTAAAACGGAGTCAGACCCTGCTTAGCTCTAGACAGAGGATGTTAATCATCTAAAGGAAGTCTGTCTAAAAGCTGGCAATAGGAAATTGACTTGCCCTGCATTTATATGACCTATTTCATCCACTTTCAAGACTGAGGGATACCAGGATAAATGACTTACAGGAACATTCAGCTAACAATGAGCACCTGGAAGTCTTCAGCCATCACCCTGAACCTGCCATCACTTTGGGCTTCAGCAGACCCTCTACAAAATAGACTTCTCCATGCAGCAGTCATCTTGTGGAGAAGAAAGTGCCTCTTAAGGCAATGAGAGCTTCTCCAAGGGTCATCTTGCAAAACCAGAACTGAGGTAATGATAACCAAACCTCACCCAGGCCAGCTAATCCACAGGGCTGGTCTCCTTCTCTTCTTAATGGGCCAAGCCCAACCTCTCCCCAGAGCTGCCCTCTTCACTTCCTCAAGCTGAAATCCCTTCCATAGCTTTTCTTCCTCTATAGTTCTGCCTAATAAATCTGTCTGTGCCTTACTCTGTCCTGTCTTGAAATTATTCCACAGAGAGGGTGAGGTCTCCATCTTCTCTTTGGGGGACCTCATCACACCCCATCCAGTGACAGTGTCTTGTCCTCTGACCTTTTGATGCCTTCGCCCTTTCAGCTTTTATCTTGGATGCCACCGCCTCTGGAAGCCTTTGATTTTCCCTGTGACTGGGGGCACCACATTATCTAGGCTCCACAGTACCACATAATGACAACTTCTAGCCCTGCATGTCACTGTATGCCAGATGCTGTGCTGAGTGTGCGTGCACTGTCTTCTGTAGCCCTCCTCAGCCTGCTGAGGCCGACACAAAGGGCTGAGTGCACACTCACTGTGCTTTGCTGCCATGCTCCACTCCCACTAAGGGCAACCTGGATCCACTTTGGTTGTTCTCTGATTCTGCCACTTAGTGTTGAGAGAGCCTTTCTGTCTGTAGCCTCCCACTAGTAACCTCCTGGAGGGCAGGGATCATGTCTTGATTTACGGGATGTGAAGCTCCTGAATAAGGGCCTAGATTTACTGACTAGATATTAACTTTCCATATTGCACCCTGACCCTCCTGAGTGAATTTAAAGAGGGCTACAGGCAGCGTGGTGGCTTTGATGTGAAGGAAAAAAAAAAAGGGAGTTCACATCATCCCCACCTGCATGTCGAAGCAAAGCGGTTGAATGACTTCAATGACAGTGATACTGATAAGCTCTTACATTTGGCCAGGAGACTGCAGCTTGTGAAGACTTTAAATGTGACCTAAATGCAGCCCCACAGGATGCTCTCTGTAACCTGGAGAAGCAGAGAGCAGAGGCTCAGCACCAGTGCCCAGTGGCAAAGTGACTACCCCAGCAGCACATCGGAGTCCAAGGCTCAGGCTCTACTGTCCCACGAATTTCAGTCAGACTCACTTTTCACACCTCTTATCTATGAAGATCAGGTAAAAGTTAGACTTTCGTAATAAACAAAAGGATAAGGGCTGGGCCAAGGGAACCTGCAGGGATGGAGACAGGTGGCCAGGTCTGGGTTCAGCTCCTGCATGTCATAGCCGTGCTCCCAGTCAGGTTCAGCCCCTGAGCCTCTTCACTTTGAGACCAAGCAGCATGGGATCCTGGCACCTGAGGAGAAAGTGGCAAAGTGGAGGGAAGAGAATTGTTGGCACCGCTATATAAAAACTCACTCCAAACAACCCATGAGTGCATGGATGGAGAAGTGGAGAGGGCGAGGCTGAGCCGGCTGGTGCAGTCTGTCTCCTGCTCCTCCTGGTCCTGGGCCTCTTCCCCGTTTCCCTCAGAGACCCTCAGTGCGCTGTAGGGCAGCATAGGTCTTGTCCCCTCCCCCTGCTGCAGCTGCATTAGCAAGCAGCTCCCTGGTACTCAGGGCAGCTGAGGTGTCAGAGGACATTGGGAGACTCCATGAGGCGTTTTGGTAATGTGCTTTTTGCTCGTGGACATAATGCAATGAACTAGGGGTATGCAATTACAAGTAATTGGATATAATTAAAATAGAAATAATCTAAACTAAAGGCCTAATTAAGGAGTAAAAAAGTTAACTAGGGATTGTAAGGATGCTAATTCGGGGATTACTACTGGGGTTTATGCTGTCACTCAATGTGAATTGGGGCCAGTGGCCCCTGAAGGGACCCTCAGCCTGTGGCCCACCTCCCTGGTTTCACATGTCAGCTTTTCTACATCACTTAAGGGAAGCTTGTGTGTAATTCTAAATGTGACCCACAGATTGAGTTTCAACACTTTCATTTGTTTTGCACACTGTGACACCCCTGTCACTGCCTCTGGCTTCCTCCACTGTCCTTTCTTTCTTCCCACCCTCTTTCTTCCTGAGATGACCGTCCAGAGGACAGATCTCCAAACACCACCCTCAGAAAGCTGAGATCTGGCGAAGGGCAGCAGAGCTTCACATGGGGTGTCTGGTGGTCATCACCCAACCAAGTCACAACTCGGGGAGCCGGGACACTCAGGGCTCCTGACAGGGTGCGAGAGGCATCCGAGCCCATCTCCCACATGCTGACTGTGAATCTAAGTGTGAGGAAAACATCAGACACAGCCAAGGATGGGGACTGAAGAGCAGCTGGCTTGGACTCCCCTAGAATGCAAGGCCATGGGAAACTAGACAAGAAAAATGGGAAAACAGAAGGAACCAGGGATGGGGGATGGTCTGTAGACCCAGCATTTGGGAGGCTGAGTATCCCAGCAGTTCAAGGTCAGCCCAAGCAACAGGGAGACACAATCTCAAGGAAAAAAAAAAAAGGTGACGAAACTTCATTAAATTTTGATCAGGAAAAATACTCCAGAAGACATTTGGAGGAGGTATAATATATGAACATGGTTTATATTCTCCAGGATATTAGTAAGTCATGGTTGATTTTCTTAGATGGAAAATAACAGAATAATGTAAATGTGGTTATGTATGACAATGTCCATTTTCTTTAGGGTGTCCCCTGAAATATTTAAAGACTAATCATCGCAATGCCTGTAGCCTACTCCCAGTTGTTTCTGAGTAACAAACATGCATCTCTGTAGTATGTATATGTGTGTGTGTGTGTCTTAGGTGTGTCTGCATATGCACATGTGCATATGTTAAAAGGCAGCAAAAATGACAAAGTCTTCATTGTTTGGGGCTCAAGAGTTATCTTCAGGCATCCAGCTGGGAGCTGGTAAATAATGCATTCATAATTTCGAGTTTACATAATGTCTTTTTGTCATCAACAGAGCTATTCTACACCTGAAATGTTCAAATCCCTGAATTCCACTTTCTAACCATGCTTTTCCTTTTCTGGACTTTTTCTCCATGATTCTGCTCTACTTCCAGCATCTGCTCTCCTCATCCAAACTTCCTCGTTCTCCTGCCCAGGGCCCATGCTCTGGTCAGGATACAATTCCCTTGTATCCTTCCAAGGATGCCTGTCTCCTCCATCTGCACGAAGGTGGGGGCAGGGCTTCCTGTGTCTCTGCAGCCCCAAGTTGAGTTCAGTGACCTGTAGAGCAGGCATTTAATCAAGACATCTGAACAAAACCAGGTGTGGTGGTGCACACCTGTGATTCCTACAGAAGGCAGAGGCAGGAGAATTGCAAATTTGAGATCAGCCTGGGCAACTTAGCAACTTAAAGAGACCCTGTCTCAAAATATTTTTAAAAACTTTAAAAAAGGTTAGAGACAGAGCTTAGTACAAAGGTGTTGAGTTCAATGCAGAACTGAAAACATATACATAAACTGAAATTTATTTTTACAGTCTAATGTTTTTACTTTACACATGAGGAAGCCAAATTTCAGATGTGGAAGCAACTTAGCTAGGACTCTAGAGCCATTTAATGGTGTTGACTGACAAGCTTTTGTGTCAGTGCAAATCTTGCTGCCAAAGCTTCCTTTCCTATTGTTGATTCAGTCTAGTCTGGTTCCTTTTTTTTTTTTT
>PVIC010014312.1:0-36783 GCA_004025085.1 Thryonomys swinderianus | reverse complement strand
CTTTTTTTCCTAAGCATTCCTGAAAACCGTGTGCTTTAGACTTTTTGACATACAAATATCGAAATAAATGTATTAACATGTTACCTTTCCAATCACACACTACAAGACTTCCAGACTTCTGCTCTGTTGGAAGGTTATTAAAAAAAAATAACACCTGTGACAACTACAACTTGATGCTCAAACCAAATATTGCCACATGTTCTGAAACTTATAAAATGTCAGGTTTTCCCTGGGCGGGGGGATGCCCCCTTAGCCTATTTCTAGTCATCTCTGTCTCCGGCTGGATGGGCTGGAAGTTACAGGGTACATGTGGCCCGCTACAAACCTGGGCATAACTTGTGGGCGATGGTTCATTGTGCAGGCACTGGAGGTCTGGACTTGTTTTGGATCTGACTCACCTAGGCGGATCCCCCCCCCCCCCCGCCCCGCCTAGAATCAGGCATTCCGGTCTATATACCCTTGTGGGGAGGAGCATCGTTCACCTAAACCAAACTTCAGAGCCGCAGCCAAGAACACAGTGGGCGCTATGCTATAGATCACCACTAGATGGCGCATGTTTAACAATCCATGCCCGTGTGAGAAGGGAATAACCTGTTGGGAGTCCAAGAATTATTTTGTTCTAATACTGGACTAGCAAGAATGAATGTACTGATCTAAAACTTTAACTGGATTTTCCTCGATTGCTTTTAGTTTATTTCCATCACCATTTGAATGTTTTTTTTCTTGGGGTTGAACTAACTTTGAAGGTTACTCACGCTGCCATAATTTTTCTCCTGGTAAGGAATAGAAAAAAGTTTAGCATTTAGTACTTTTGTCTTCATGTAAAAGTTGCTTCTTGGAGTCATGTCTGGCAAAGCAGTAAAACAGATTAAACATATCTATAGTTTTTCCTTCTTTCTCCCTTTGCTGTCCATCTCCTGGCTCAATGCTCTACATTCCTCCTTGATTTCAAATAATATCCTTGTTGAAGCATTTTTTAAAAAGCGTTTTCAGGGCCAGAGGGTTAGCTCAGTGGTTCTGGCACCTGCCTCACAAGCACAAGGTCCTGAGTTCGATCCCCAGTAACCACATACAATGCTGGCGTGGAGATTCACGCCCACCAGCAATCGATACCACATACCACAGTGTCGGGCATGGTGGCTCACGCCTGTAATCCCAGCACTCGGGAGGCAGAGACAGGACGATTGCTGAGTTCCAGGCTTGCCTGGGCTCCATAGTGAGCTCAGAGCCAGCCTGAACTACAAAGCGAGACCCTGTCTCAAAAAAAAAAAAAAAAAAAAAAAAAGCATTTTCAGCGCTTGGTATAGAACCTCTGTGGGTCACCACTGTTTATGTAGCTTCTGAGTTTCCATAATAGAGGATGGTGTGAACATTAGCTTCCTCTGACCTTGCTCTAAAATCTTACTACCCAGGGGGATATTGGTACCAGTTCTCTAACTCGGCAAGTACACTGGTTATGCGCTAACAGAAAGCTTTCCAGAAGAAGAAAGAGGCCAGATAATCCAAGACTCATGACACAATTTGTATGGACAATTCATCACAGAGTTAGATGCCACCGTGATGTCCTACCCTCCTTCAGCTCACGCCTTGGATATTACCCAGTTATTTATACCCTCTGCATGGAGAGAAATACTGCACTAAATCTTCTGCTGATGCAGTGTTTTGTTCTTTCACTACAGTCCATGTGTCTCTTACTCACCACTCTGAATCACCCCCTGGTCTAGACAGTGGTTGCTTAGATCTTCCAAGCTCATAACTCTATCTGTAATAGTGTTATATATCTTCCAAACCTATCACTACCTATAAGAGCTCAGATGAAGAGTTCTCTCTTCTTATGCTTAGGACCCACTAGCTTTCTGTATGTAGAAACTTTCTGAAGATCAGGTAGGGGGTCCAGAATGAAACATAGGAATAAAAACTTTTCCTATACCCTATTGTGGTGTTTCTGTGTCTTCCTTGAGCTACAGCTGTAAGGAAGTCTTTGTTTTGTGTGGAAATGGGTTGAAAAAGCAGCCCCTCCATCAGATTTCCTCTCTTTCCAACAAATGCTTGCTTATGGGCAAAGGACCTTCATTGTCTTCCAATTTACTGCCAATAAGTCCAGGGGAAATATTTAAATACGTGCAGTGATAAGTCATTATCATTTTATCTTAAAGTTTATAGTGTTTCCCTCTGTCACCAAGTTAAGAGTTAGATCAGTGGTGGCGAACCTATGGCACACATGCCGCAGTGGGATGTTTGTATCATGGAAGAGGTTTGCCATCACTGGCTTAGATCCTCACTGTAGAATAGCAAAACTCCACGGTCTTCTGTTTTTTTTTCCTTCCATATTCCTATAGGCCCCTGCTCACTGCACTCTTGTTCCTCCCACAGCCTTTGTCCTATGGTTTTCTCTCTAGCTCTCTTCTCCACTCCCCTTTCTCTGACTTCTCTCTTCCTTTCATTTTCTCTGGAAAAAGAATAAACCACATTAAGAAGTAGAAGGAATTGTGTCCCCAATTTCTTGAGCTACTAGTTGTCAACTGAAAATTTTTTTCTACTTGCCTAAGTACCAATCTCCTATCAAGTAGCTAAGAATAACCAACTACCACTGTAAATGCTGTTATCTACCACACAAATTAGAATACCATGCACATCAAATTGGAATAACTTTAAAAAACACGGAAGAATATTTCCCTCAGAATTCCACTGAATGGACCATTAAGTGAGAGTGTAACAGTCATTTTAGTGAGGTACTCTATCTGGTCAATGTACTTCTGTATAAGGGCTGTCAGGAAAAGTCTTTTTTATAATCTGATATATTTGTTGTGAGGTATATGGTGACAATTTTTTTTTTTGAGACACGGTCTTGCTTTGTAGTTCAGGCTGGCCCTGAGCTCACTATGTAGCCCAGGTGAGCCTCAAACCCAGCAATCCTCCTGCCTCAGCATCCCGAGTGCTGGGATTACAGGCGTGAGCCAACACACATGGCGACAATTTTTTTAAATTACTAAAAGTGAGTCAGGCATACAATGGGAGTCTGAGGCAGACCAGTCTGGGCAACTTGGTGAGACCCTGGCTCAAGATAATATAAATGGAAGAAAGGATAAGGGTATAGATCAGTAGGTATAGATAGAGCCCTTGCCTAGCATGTGGGAGACCCTGTGTTTGCTTTCTAGTATTGCAAAGAAGAGACTGCGACAGGAAAACAACTAAGAAGGGGGAAAAAACTCACAGGTACAGACCTGTGATTCACGAGTATTTCTGAGTGCCTGTGGAAGGGGGCTGTGCTACTTTTACTCCTGTAGGCCTCCCTGCTTTGTGTGATTGTTTCTCTGTTGTTTCCAGCCTCTTCCCTGGCTCTTTACGGTACCTTGTCCAGCAGCACCTGGATTTGCTTCATGCACTGCAGGAAAGGGTCCTGAAATGGCCACGCCAAGGAGTCCTTGGAGACTTATTTCTTAAATTAACAAATGATGAAGTAAGGTGTTTTATTTCCTCCTTCTATAAACCTTAGTTTTATGCATGTGTGTCACTTATCTCTGAATGAAGAATCTAGAATCCGTGAATTTCAGAGCTAGAGTCACTGCTATCTGGGCTGACCTTCCTGTTCAGAGCAAGACATCTGAAAGCTTTGCTGAAATCACCCAGCCTCCCAGGTGGTTGGCTGTCTGTGAATAAGTCTTCCAACTTTGTGTTCACAACTTTCCACTGTGCTGTAACTGCCTCCACGGAGCATGCATGTATTTATATGTTTGTGTATGTATGTACGTCTATGCACTTATGCATGTCTAGCTATATTGATGCGTGAATGTGTCTATATTTTTATATGTAATTCCATTCCTTAGAGAGTTAAAAAAGTTTAATAGGGGCAATTTGTCTTTTGTTTTCACTTTTTTTGAGAGAGGGCGTTAAGTTTCAAAATCTCTAATGTTCTACATAGAAAATATGACAGGCCAGAAGTTGCAAGTTCAAATGACTGTAGGGCCAGCCAGTGACACAAACGAGTGATGTGAGTGGAGGGTGATACAATAGAGGCTGGAGGGAATCGTGCTGAAGTAGAGCGCAGCTTGCCACAGGAATAGCTACTCAGCCTTGTCCAACTAACACTTAGGAAGACTGGAGTTGCCAAACCCGATGTTTTAAGAGAAAGTAGGGAGTCTAGAACTCTGTATTTAATTTCCTTCTTTTCTAAATATTGTGTGGGATAATTTAAGTTGGTCTGGAAGTTTTTACCTGCAAGAAACCTCTGCATATCAGTGACTCTCAAGTGGGCTTAGTAGTTTTGTGGTAGAGCACTTGCTGACCACGCAGGAGGCACTGGGTTCCATCCTCAGCACCACCTTAAACAAAATTCACATTTCAAATGTGGGTCACAACACAAAGTTTACTTGTACAGATGAGTGGATGTGATCTGCCCCTCTGATGTTACTTTTATTCACTGGTATTCAGTCTGCTTTCAGGAGCTGAGCATTATTACTATGGGAATACAACTTTGGAAGTCATGAGTTGTTTTCTTAAAGAGAAATTGCAGAGGTGAAGCCACAATTAGTTGAAATACGCAGTTAGTTGAAAACATTGAGAACCACAGATGGAGACACAATAAAATGCACGTTGGGCAAAGTTTCTTACGTAGATGTAGAGGACTAAAATGAAAAGGATTTACAAAAATAAAACATGCAATTTTATAATTTAACAATTTAGAGACTTTTTCACTTTTCATGACCCTTATTCCTATTTTAGTGTCATTAATGTAGGGCTCTTGAGTTTTGCTTCCAAGCAAAACTTGTGATGATTATCTTAAAACCAAAAGATTTTTTAAAATGAATTAAAAACATCAAAATGTATTAGAGGACATATTAAATCATTAAGATAATCTCTGCAAAATATTCTTCTTTGATATACATTGCTCTGTAAAAGTATTTATCATTCAGTTTCCTTACCATGTCTTTTTATCTTTGTTTTAAAGAATAATTTCCTGGATTATTATGTTGCATACCTGAGGGATCTGCCAGAATGCATCTCACTGGTTCACGTAGTTGTTCTGAAGGAAGTAAGTTAACTTGGTATGTGCTGCCCTGTTTACAGGTGTCACCGACACCTGTCACTCACGTATCCTGTCAGTACCACACATGCATTCTGAGCTTGTCTTCCACAGAGCAGTGACCTGCACAGAGCCGCTGGCACTGAGGTGAGAAGCCTGCGGAGGGGTCAGGATGGCTGCTCTGGCCGTGGTCCTGCTTGACTCTGTTCTACTCTACGGGAACTGCAGTCAAGTGTTCAAAGCAGTGCTCCTTACACTGTTACTTGGATGCTCTATATGTGGGGTGTTTTTTTTTTTTTTAGGCTCAGAAAATATGAATCTCAATCTTAATTTCAAATCATCCTTAGCCAATTTACAAGGTTGTAAATTGGCTCCTCTCATACTGTTTTTTGGGAAGTGTTTTTTTTGTTTGTTTTTGAGACAGGGTCTCGCTTTGTAGTTCAGGCTGGCCCTGAGCTCACTATGTAGCCCAGGCAATCCTCCTGCGTCCGCCTCTGCCTCCCGAGTGCTGGGATTACAGGCGTGAGCCACCAGGCCCGGCACTGTGGTATGTGGTATTGATTGCTGGTGGGCCTAAATCACCACGCCCAGCATTGTATGTGGTTACCGGGATCAAACTCAGGCAGGACCTTGGCTTGTGAGGCAGGCACGGGAACCACTGGGCTAAATCTCTGGCCCTTTTGGGGAGTTTTGAGGGAGGTTTTTGGTGCTGCGGATAAAACTCAGGACCTTGAGCTTGCCAGGCAGGCGCGGCGCCATTGGGCTCTGTCCCTAGCCCCTCTCATACTGTTTGAAGCATTTCCTTAACACTGCAGAAATAGGAGCTAGCGATACACAGGTAGTAATTCTAATCTTTTAGTTTAGAGGGTTTTTCGGTGGCAGTGGGGATTGAAAAGGCCATCCCCAGCTAGTTATTTTAGGTCAATATGAGAAAACAGTACCAGAAACCACAAATCTGAGAGCTAACCAAGTAATGCAGAAAACTCTGTTTTACTAAACTTCTATTTCAACCCACCGCTACTCCCAACCCATTGTAATGCCTACCACAGGTTGGCATTCAGCAAATGTCTGGGAAAGAGAAGAAAGGAAGAGCAGGAAAGGGAGGACACAGAAAGAAAGTCCAACATATTCTGGGCTTCCAGGATAAATGACTAGTCCTTCTCTTCCTCACTCTGAGACTCAGCCTGTAAGCCAATGTAATGACGACTTCCTAGACTACTGTTAGGAATTTATTAAATTCAAATATAATTTATTGAGGGGTCAATTCTATCTAGCACTGTGCTAATAGAGTGGAGAAGGAAAGGGTGTTTTGGAAATGTGTGACGCACTCCCTGTTGCAGAATCTGAACATGTAGCCTCTCCACAGAGAGCTCAGAGCTTCATGCCAAAGTCTGGGAAGAAGATGCTGTGGGAATAAGCCTTTCTACCTGATGGGACTGACTCTGGGTTTCTGCTGCTAGAGTGGGAGGGGCACTGAATGACTCTACATTTCTTTCATTTAGGGTGATGAAGAGATTAAGTCTGATATCTACACATTGTTTTTCCACATAGTTCAACGCATCCCTGAATATCTGATACATTTACAGGTAGGCATGGCTGGGCAAGCCACCAAATTGACTTTTGTACTATGATTTTTTTGCTTTTAACTTAGAAATATAGTATAGGCTTCAAGGCACTATAGTATTGCTAAGAGGTGCTTATGATTATTCCACAACCACTTATGGGTATATATGTAGCATTAGGTACTAAAAGCATTTTCTCAAGCAGTAGCATATGGTAAATAGATACTAGTTTTAGCCTGAGTTCCACTTCTTTTATTTCCTAGATATGTGATCCAGTAAAGATCATTTAACTTCTCTGTACTTCAATTTGTTGAATACATGTAATAAATGTACCTACTTAGTAAGGTTGTGACAAAAATTAAATAGGGCAATATATATAAGGTATGCAGCATGAGGCAATAGGAAGTGTTCAGTAAGTGCTAGCTTTCCGCAATCTAAGTCACATGTATATTCTATTAAAAGTATTATAGTGCATTTTATGTTACTATAACAAAATACTGGAGCCTGGATATGTTAAAGTTTATTTTGGTTCATGCTTTTTGGCACTGGCTTTCTAGTGAAGGTTTCCTGGTGGACAGCATCACATGACTTGAATGTATGTAAGAATAACAGGTCACATGGTTTAAGGAAAGAAGCAAGAGGAGGGAGCAGGCTGTTTTGTCACAACTCATTTTCACAAGAGCTAATGCACTCTCTAAGACCAGCTTTAATCACTTTATAAGGGTGGTCCTCAACTAATGACATCTCATTTTTTCCCACCTCTCAAAGATCCCACCTCCATTCAATACCATTACATTTGTAGACCAGCTTCCAGCACATAAATCTTTGGCACCATGAACCTAACTATATCCAAACCATAGCCACAGGCAATGTAATATCCCAGAGAGGCCACCAGGCCAAGTTTGATCATAATCATCAACCCAACAGCCACCCCCATCAGCCTGGCTTGATGTCTGACATTCTTATGTTCTTACAAGTCTGACTTATTAAAGGTGGTCTTGGGCTGGAGATTTACTTCAGTGGTTCCAGTCCCCGCCTAGCAAACGTAAAGTTCCTGGTTCAATCCCTGGAACCACATACAACAACATCAGGTGTGGTGACTCACGCACACCAGCTATCAGTACCACATACCAGTCACGCCAGTAATCCCAGCACTTGGGAGACAGAGGCTGAAGGATTGCTGAGTTTGAGGCTTGTCTGGACTACAGAGTGAGCTCAGGGCCAGCCTGAACTACAAAGTGAGACCCTGTCTCAAAAACAAAAGCATTCTTTATAGATAGTAACTATTGAAAGCTTTCATTACTTTAGAGATCTAATTAGTAGATCTTTCCAACTTTTCAAGTAGAATTATTTTATGTTTACATCTGACTTAAAAAGGAACAGTAATGACTTATTTTTCCTTGGTGTGATGGACAGAGAGCAGAAAGCTTTTTAGATGGGCCATATGCATTGATTTGATTAAATGGCTACCAAACTTATAATAGGTCATGGTAAAGCACAGAAGAGACAGAACTTTTTGTTCTAATTATGTCATGCAGCTTTCTTTTTCTTTCTGTCCAGAATGTCTTGAAGTTCACAGAGCAGGAACACCCTGACTATTACCTACTACTGGTGTGTGTTCAGCGCCTCCGAGTATTTATCTCACACTACACCCTGTTGTTTCAATGCAATGAGGATTTGCTTATTCAGAAACGGAAAAAGCTCAAGAAGTAAGGTTCTGATGCTGTATTCTAGAGGGTGTATCAAAGGCTTCTGAGAACCAGGATATAAAGCAGTCAATGTGGGTGTGTGTCACAAGAAATTGCATTGTGTATCACTCTGAAATACAGTGTTGGGAAGTAAAGGGGAAGAGAGAGAGGGAGGGAAGAAAGGTGGGTAGTATGGCTACACATAGACACCTAGTGGTTGCTAGGAAAAGAATACGAAGTGTTTTCATTCTAATGCCTTCTCTTATCTCATATTATTAATCATATCAGAAATATTGTTGCCCTAAACTTGCTAGGTTTAAAATTGCCATGTAAAGGTCCGAATAGTTCCCTTCATTAATCTTTATCAAGGATGTACTGTATTTCAGGAACTGTCCTATGCACTGAATGTAACGCAATGAACAAAACAGCCAGACATCCTTGCCATGACAGTTTACTCTTTAGAGCTGGATGCTGAATAAATAAATTATATGTTAGTAATTTCTAGGGATAAAAGTAAAGCAACTGACGGATGAGGAGTGTGAGTAGATTTCACACTATGAAGGATCAAGATTTGATTAGGGGGTATCTGGGCTTTGGATCAAACAGAAGCAACTGATAGCAACATTTCCTAATGACTTGGGTTTCCTTCAGTCTCACTCTAATGGAATCATTTGTAAGGATTTGAGACCAAACAAGATGCTCTCTCCCAAGCCATGACTCCTCTTTAAAAACTGTCTTTCCATGCCACTCTCTGATCCCAATCTGTTTTCAGCCAGTTAATCAGCATCCTTACCCCTGTCCTGCAGCCAACTTATACCCTATTGTGTAAGCAACCTGGTTTGCAGAGGGTCCTGGAGAGAAATGTTCACATCTGAGTGGTCCTTTCTTGGCATAATCTATGTATTCAGAGCCAGTTTCCCACTCTACAACCTGAGCATGATTACTCCCATTCTCTTAGGTCATCCATGGCAAAGCTGTACAAAGGGCTGGCTTCCCAGTGTGCAAATGCTGGCCAAGATGCTTCTCCCACTGCAGGCTCCGAGGCTGTCCGTGACAGTGGGATCCACTCTGAAGAGATGCTGCAGCCCTACCCTTCTGCTCCCAGTTCTGGGCCTGCTGTCACGTAAGCATCTGCTGCTGTGGAAACGTTGGGTCCCAGGCAGTTTGTGGGTTAGCAGGTGAGCCTGGATTAGGAGTATGATCTATAGAACTCCTTCCTCTTACTGTATCAGGCCTATTGGCTTGATTGACCAGATTCTTGGATCCCAGGGAAAGGCACTAATGTTAAGAGGTAGGCCTAGAGAGTGGCCACAGGACAGAAAGAGTCAATTCCTGAGACAGTGGTAGAACATTATCATCTCTAAAATACAACAAACAAAGCAAAAAAAAAAAAAAAGCCCCACAAACAGAGATAATACCCAGCCTTGGTAATTGTGACATGACTGTCATTACACACTGTGCAGGGCAAACTCAGTGGCAATTTTCAAGGTAAAAAAGAACTGGGAGTGAGATCAATATTTCATTTAATTCTTTTTATACCTGTAAATCCCTAATTTTCTTTATCAGGTCACTAAGATAAAATCATTAGTTAGCATTTACATCTGCATTCTTTACGCATTTCTGAGAATTAAAATATGACCAGACTAGCAGAATGGCCACTTTTGAGTCATTGTGTCTGGTAGTTAAAGCAAACTGACAAATCCCCACCTGGTGGATATAGGAAGCTCTTTTGTAAACTGTGTAACATATTTGTTGTTCATGATCCCTCCAAACCAAAACCTTCTATGAAGACTGGGGACATTCACAGAGATAGCTTTTATACCATATAAGAGCTTTACGGGCCTAAGTTTGACAGGACTTATAAAGCATGCTACATGGCCACAAACTTTTTGAAATTGTACTATGAAAAGTTTAAATTCACACGAGTACAGTGGACTCTACACAGTATATGGTCATCTCAGTTCAACAGTTATCAAGGCATGGGACCTTTACTTCATCTAGGAATGTAATTTTAAACATATAGATCTATAAAGGATGTAAGAGTTGGGTTTCCATTATTCTGTGTGAGTGTTAGGGAAAGAAAGGGAGAAGAGCGTCGAAAAGAGATGTGCCCTGGGACACTGGCAGGTGGCGGGGAGCTCAAGAGGTCCCTTGAGCCCAGTGGTGGGGGACCTTGGTCTGCCATCCACCATCTCAACACAGTGCTCAGGGCACCCACTTTCCCCACTATTTTCACTCCTCTGCCTGGAGTCTGGAATTCTTTAGTCCTAGTTTGTGGGCTTGGTAGGCAACACATATTGGGAGGCAAAGAGAAAACAGGAGCTTACAGGCTCGTTTCTCGGTCCTCGCATGCCGGGTGAGAGGCCAGCACTAATAACTAGCATACCTCTTTTGTACTGTTTTTCCTCTAAAGTCATCTGATGCCCTCGGTGAAGAAAAGCCAACCGCAGCAGAGCCTGATGGAAAGCATGCAGCCTGGGAAGCCCAGTGACTGGGAGATGGAGGGCAGGAAGCACGAGCGGCCCGAGAGCCTGCTGGCGCCGGCGCAGTTCTGTGCGGCCGAGCAGGACGTGAAGGCGCTCCCGGGACCGCTGCAGGCCATCCCCGAGATGGAGTTCGAGCCCTCGCCGGCCGAGCCGCTGGGCAACGTGGAGCGCTCGCTGCGCGGCCCGACCGAGCTCCTGCCCGACGCCCGCGGCTTCGTGCCGGCGGGCTACGAGGAGTTCGAGTACGGCGGCGAGATCTTCGCGCTGCCCGCACCTTACGACGAGGAGCCCTTCCAGGCCCCGGCCCTCTTCGAGAACTGCTCGCCCGCCTCTTCTGAGTCCAGCCTGGACATCTGCTTCCTGCGGCCCGTCAGCTTCGCCATGGAGGCCGAGCGGCCCGAACACCCGCTGCAGCCGCTGCCCAAGAGCGCCACGTCGCCAGCGAGCAGCACGGGCGCGTACAAGCTGGAGGCGGCGGCGCAGGCGCAGGCGCAGGCGCACGGCAAGGCCAAGCCGCTGAGCCGCTCGCTCAAGGAGTTCCCGCGCGCGCCGCCCGCCGACGGCGTGGCCCCGCGCCTCTACAGCACGCGCAGCAGCAGCGGCGGCCGTGCGCCGCTCAAGGCCGAGCGCGCGGCGCAGGCGCACGGCCCGGCCGCCGTAGCTGCCTCCGCCCGCGGCGCGCCGCGGACCTTCTTCCCCCAACAGAGGTCCCAAAGCGAAAAGCAGACCTATTTGGAAGTAAGGAGGGTAAAGTAGCACCGAACCGAAGGCGACGGCGGCCCCGGGGCCTAGATCTGCAGGGTTGGCCCGAGTTCCCCTAGCGACCCGGGGCGGCGCGGGGTGGGGGGCGCTGGGTTTGACGGAGACAGAGTTGAGGTTAGCGGCGACACGAGTGGAGAGAAGCCCTCGACTCCACAGCCCAGTCAGTCTCTGTCTCTCACATATCCATTCATCTCTCCCTTTCCCTCCTGCTCCCTTTCCACGTCAGCTGCGGGACCTCAAGCGTTGTACTGTTTCCCAGCCGCTGCACACACCACCACGGTCGTATTTTTTTGCCTGCTAGGCTGCGCCTCCTTGTTCCAATGTTCACAGTATGGAACCTTGTGCCAGCCCACGCCACCTCGTTCTCTACAGGTTCTTGCAGGCTGCTCTGTGTAGATTGGGATGTTTGCCGCAAAGTCAAGTCATTCCTGCCCATTCCTTTTGTCTAGAAAAGGGTATCGCGTTACATTTGCAGACTGGATAACCCATAGTAGTAAAAGAAACATTGACTCAAAGACACCATCTTTGGCTTCAATGAATGTTGAGCATCCTGATGTTTATTCTTAGGCCTGCAAAGCCTTGTGGCATTTAAAAGGCACCAAAATGTGTTCTCATGAAAAGGCCACTAGTTCTTGAGCAACTACTTAAGTCCCCAGCGTAACAGGAACAAAGGCAGTTTCTGATTAAGCAGAAAGCAACACAAGAAGCTTTACCTTGGCCACCACTCTTCTATTCCACCTGCCATTTTCAAGTGAATGGCACAACCGTTAATAATAACCTACATTTATTGAATATATGAGTTAGATTTTGAAAGGTGCTTAGAAATTGGCTGGGGGAAGAGTGATGCACTGAAACACAAGAACACCCCTGGGCGTGAAAGAGCTGGGGGTGCTTTGCTTTTGGCATATTGTGCCCGATGGGAAGGGTAGAAATTAAGCCAGAGGGACAGGAAGGGGCTGGGCCCTGAAGGGCCTTGGAGGTTGCTGCCCACCCACACTTCAGAATAAAGTACTATACGTGTGGTACCAACAGACAACAAACACACCAAAACAGTGTGTTCACATAAAGTTGCTAGGGTTGATCAAGAGTCTCCAATTTTCTTTTGGCTCTTACTTTTTCAACTGCCAACTTCATAAAAATTCTATTAAAATTTCTCAAATCAATCTTAGGCATGTGCCAAAATTTAGAAGTTCATTGCCAGGCATGGTGGCTCATGCCTGTATTCCCAGCACTTGGGAGGCAGAGGCAGGAGGATTGCTGAGTTCGAGACTTGCCTGGGCTACATAGTGAGCTCAGCACCAGCCTGAACTACAAGCGAGACCCTGTCTCAAAAAAAAAAAAAAATTAATGAAGTTCCTACACTCCAAGGAAGCAAAAACATAAACAGAGGCTTCTGCTGAACCTGTAGTCCCAAGACTACACTTTGAGAAACAATGCACTATACCATAAAGATGTAAATCTTCATCATTTAATTAGGAGTTTTAGTAGAATCTTAGGGAATTTTTCAATCTGCTACTACAACCTCAATTTATATTCTCAAAGTCAAATGCGATATTTCTGAAAAAAGGTTTTTTTGTTTGTTTGTTTTTGTTTTTTTTTGAGACAGGGTCTCACTTTGTAGTTCAGGCTGGCCCTGAGCTCACTATGTAGCCCAGGTAAGCCTCAAACTCAGCAATCCTCCTGCCTCTGCCTCCTGAGTACTGGGATTGCAGGCATGAGCCATCATGCCCAGCAATGCGGTGTGTGGTACTGATTGCTGGTGGGCGTGAGTCACTATGTCCAGTATTGTTGTATGTGATTACCAGGGATCCAACTCAGGACCTAGTTCTTGCTAGGCTGGTGTTGGGAACACTAAGCTAAATCCCTGGTCCAAAAGGTTCATTTTTGTGCTTTGCTTTCCTATCAGCAAGCAATTTATCCAGTCGATTCATGAGATTTTTCCAGCCATTCTCTGTGGGGCTTTTGCATTGTCTTCTTGGATACTCTTAAGGTTATTCAAAATTAAGCAGGGCCCAGGTATTTAGCTCAGTGATTCTGACATCTGCCTGGCAAGCTCAAAGTCCCAAGATGGATCCCTTGTAACACATACCACAATGCTGGGTGTGGTGACTCATGCCTGTAATCCCAGGACTCAGGAGGCAGAGACAGGAGGATTGCTGAGTTCGAGGCCAGCCTGGGCTACTTAGTGAGCTCAGAACCAGCCTGAACTACAAGGTGAAACTGTCTCAAAAAAATAAGCAAATAAATAAAACAGCTAGTTTTAGATTGTTTTTACATTACAGTCACCTAAAGGCAAATAGTTTAGTTTTAGTGGTTTTTTTTTGCTTTTTGAGACAGGATCTCGTGTTGTAGTTCAGGCTGGCCCTGAGCTCACTATGGTGCCCAGGCAAGCCGCTGCGAACTCAGCAATCCTCCTGTCTCTGCCTCCTGAGTGCTGGGATTACAAGCGTGAGCCACCACGTCCAGCATTGTGGTATGTGGTGTTGATTGTTGGTGGGCGTGTCTCCACGCCCAGCATTATATGTGGTTACCGGGGATTGAACTCAGGACCTTGTGCTTGCGAGGCAGGTGCCGGAACCACTGAGCTAACCCTCTGGCCCTAGTTTTAGTTTTTTGAGACATGGTCTCATTTTGTATTTAAAGCTGGTCCTGAACTCACTTTGTAGCCCAAATTAGCCTTGAACTCATAGCAATCCTGCCTCTGCCTCCTGAGTGCTGGGATTACAGGCATGAGTCACCACACCCGGCATTGTGGTATATGGTAAGGAAGATGGACTTTGGGACCTTGCCTTACCAGAAACCGGAACCACTGAGCTAAATCCCCAGCCCCAAGTATTTCATTTTTATAAAATATAAATATAAACATACATCTATAGTTTGTGGGCATATAAATATGCATATCTTACATTTAAAAAGAAACAATTCACAAAAGATACATCCTTGTTTTTTATTTACTCCAAATATGGATTATGAGTTATAAAAATTACATTAAAGGCACACTTATAGTTTAGAAATATTAGCTGACATTTACTTCTAAACATTTCTACTCTCTCAAAAACTTTTTATGAGACAGGGTCTCTCTGTGTAGCTCAGGCAGTCTTTGAATTCACTATGTAGCTCAGACTGGCCTCCAACTCATGGTGATCCTCCTGCCTCAGCCTCCCAAGTACTAGGATTACAGGCAAGCTTTACCATGTCCAGTTTCTCAAAACTTCTTCCCTCATTTATGCATAAAATGGGGAGTAAAGATGAGTTTAAAATTATTACAATTATAATTAAAGAATTTTCCTTTGTAGAAAGAGAAAAATATCCAGAAATACAGAGAGTTTTAGAGCCAGAATAAGAATTTATTTTTTATAATTTTAAACATCTAAATTCCATATTTTCTTATCTTTTTTTTTTTTTTTTTTTGAGACAGGGTCTCGCTTTGTAGTTCGGGCTGGCTCAGAGCTCATTATGTAGCCCAGGCAAACCTCGAACTCAGCAATCCCCTGTCTCTGCCTCCTGAGTGCTGGGATTACAGGCGTGAGCCACCACGCCCGGCTCATATTTTCTTATCTTTAATGACTGTTGTGTCATAACCTACCCTAAACTATCACTTTGAATATGTGCTGCCGAAGCGAGCACATAAACTATCACTTTGATGTGTAAAAAATATAACACTTGGCTGAAAATTCTCCTCTTTCCATGCACTAATTTCTTTATTAGCATAAGTTTAGTTGGGGTTGGGTGTCCCCTGGTATAGTCTTTTGAGGTAGGAAAGGAAAATGACAAAGCTAAAAAAAAAAACCTGTCCCACAGTCAGGATCGCTATTTTAGGGAAAGAGAGAAAAACTATCCCTCTTTTGTGTTTTCAGGAAATGCATTTAGAAGACACCACCCGGTTCTGTCCAAAGGAAGAAAGAGAAAGCGAACAAACATCTTTCAGCGATCAGAACCCCAGGCAAGACCAGAAAGGGGGCTTTCGCAGCTCCTTCCGCAAGCTCTTTAAAAAGAAGTGAGTAGCCCTTAGACAAGACAGCACTATAACTCAGTTCCCTTTGGGCTAAGTCTTGAAGTTTTAACAGTGATAATTACCAAGTTACCTGGTCTCGAATCACTACTTCAAGTTCAGTGCCTGCACCCGGTAGCCTCGATTCCCGCGGGGTGAAGATGTATCTCATTGTAATCTCCCCAGTAGAAGCAAACTCAGCTCTCTCCCTGTCACTTCGGTCTTTCATCCCTCCCTCCTTGTTCCCAAGGCCCTGTGTTTTGAGAGGAGCGGGCAGACGAGGCCCCTGGGAAAATGAGCTGGAAGGGGTGGGATCCTCTACTGGAGTTGGGCAGAATGGGTGCTCCATCAGAATCTCGGCACCTGTGGAAAGTTTCTAAGGACATCTGAGCATTTTGCCTTTATGGGCATGTATTTTTCCTGGGGCTAGTTCGTGCTTACAGGCCTTCTGTTAGTGTTTTCCCTGAATGAATGGATTTGACTAGGGTCCAAGTTAAAAATCACTTGAAAGGAGTGTCCATACTCCATATGAGGCAAAAAACAAGGTGTTTACTATTGTGGTCCTTTTGAGAGTCTGAGTCTTGGTTGTGCAAAACTTCAGGCATTTTGGCCTGCACTCTTATAGTGTGGGAGGCAGGGCCAAACCCACGCAAGGGAAGCGCTGAGCATTCACATTCAACCCTGGAGGGATTTGCTAGTCCTAGTCCAGCCATTGCCTGCATGTGACTGCTGTTTTTATCTCCACTGGTCCTCAGGCCTGTTCCCCTGCCCGAGGAAGCGTTCCCTGCTACTGTACTCAGTTTCTTTTGGTGGAGGTTTTCAGAGTCAGCTTTAAACAAGTTTTTAAATAATACAGTAGAGAAGTTAAAGTTTACTGTTGTCTTTACAGAATTGCTGAGAAATCACTTTCTTCTTAAAAGTAAAGGTTGTTGACTGGTATAGATAATGGATTTAGAAGTGAGGGCAATATTGGAGGGTAGAGTGTTTTTTTATTTTTTATTTTTTGGTACAATTTGTGTAAATCTCCTTCCATAGGGAAGGTGGTGCTAAAAGTTGGATATCCTTCACTGTTGGTTCTTTGCCTGTTTTACAAGAAAGGAAAGAGGAAGGAAGAGCAGAGTTCTGCAGTCAGCCACAGCCCTGAGCCCCTTTGCAGTTCTGCTAAGGCAAATCAGTGCATGCGTGACCATTGCTGGATCTTCAAGCCATTGTATTCAGAGGTTGCAGAGTTAAGAGTTATACCTCTCTTTAGGATCATACACTTAGATCTTTATTGCCTAGTGGCTACTTCTGTCAGGTTTTAAAGGGATGGAAGGACCTAGAAACAGAGAACTTTCCAGTCTGAACTTGAAATTTAAGCTCCTAATTCTTCTAGCACTACAAACTTCTAAGTTACTACTTTACCACCCCCCCCTTTTTTTTGAAGAATAGTTTTCCCAAAATAACAGCTGTTTTTGCCTACTACCCTTCAAAATGACTGAATATTACTGGAAAACAGTGAGCAATAGATCTGCTACTGGTTCCTTTACAAATTCCTGTTTGAGGTTCAGAAGAGTGTTTACCTAGCCTGCATAAGGCCATGGGTTTGATCCCCAGCACTGTGGAAAGAAAGGAGAGGGAGAGAGAGAGGTGGGAAGGAGGGAGGGAAAGAGAAAAGAAAGAGAAGACAGAGAGAGAGAGAGACAGAGAGAGAGAGAGAGAGAGAGAGAGAGAGAGATTGTGTAGACAATGCTCTGCCAGTTACATGAGGCAGAAAGAACAGGCTTGTCTTCTCTCTATCCAGAAGGCAGAACTAATGGGTTAAGAGTTCTGGAATTAGTCCTGTTGACTTCATGAGAAAGTAGATTCTCTTAAGCAGAAGCTAGGTGACTCTGGTGAGAGATACTGTGAGAGACTTCTACACCAGGAGATTGCTAAAGGAATCGCTAAGGTCCCTTCTAGTGTGGAGATCTGCTTTCTCTGTAATTTAACTTTGTTGCAACTGAGTGATCACATCTCTTCATCACCTGAAACAAGCAATGAATGGGGCCTTGGACCTGTAATTTTAAAGACTCACTATGTAGGGGTCAGATTTTATTTTCCTTTTTCCCTCTGGATCTTGCTACAATGCAGGCTTGCTATGGGATCTCCAAATTCATGTTGGTTAATTGCTTTAAGTCCTCTTGTAGCTTTTTGGGATTTTCCTTGGAGAAAGGGCCAGTGGGTTCTCTTAGTCTTCTGTCCCTTCTCAGAGATCAGTCTGTTGGTCACACTGTTGTCAACAATACTGGCATTCTCCTTGTATTTAAAATCGCATGTGTTATCTGAGTGGGAGTATAGGTGGAGCCAGAAGATGGGTCTGGCTTTGGTAAGTTTCCTTGGCTTCATTGATCTGGCCTCAAATAGTCAGCACTGTTAGGTGATGCCTGGTGCGGCTTTATGCTTAGGGTGTGGCTTGGGGAAATAGTGCTTTGGAGACTTAGCATGAGACAGAGACACAGTTTAAGTAGTTTATCCTCAGTGTTTTCATCCAAGAACCATGGAAAGTTCATTTCAGACCACAGTACAGTATGATACAATAATGAGAAAGGATAGGGAGGCCCCAGCATAGTACAGGAGGGCCAGTGCCTTTTAGCCTGGATGAGAATGCACTATTCTATGCATGCACTATTCCAGAGACTTGTTTAAGATCATGAATGACATGGTCCCAGCCATTGCATAGGAATGTACTCTGGAATCAGGTGTATGTACAGATACAGGAAGGAACCAGGAAGAGACATTGAGCCCATGCTCTTTGTATGTGCCAGGAAGTCAGAGTGGCAGCAAGCTCAATGACTTTAAGAAGAGACCAAGCCTGGGTACCAGAACCACTTCAGAGTCTGGCCTCACAGTTCCAAATGGGCCAGGACCAGAAAAGCTGCCTGTGTCATGTCTGGGGCTCACTGCCTTCCTTCCCTACAGCCCTCTGGAAGCTCTTTCCTGTCTACACTGACACACTTTTTGTTCCATAGGGGCTTGTTTGGCTGGTGGCCCCACACACCCAGAATGCTGCTTCGGGATGAAGCTAGGCATGGAGCCAGATGCAACAGAAAACCTGAGAAAGGGTTCTCTTCCCTCTGAGGCTGGGAGGGCCGAATATTCATACTCACAAGGATTCAAAAGGGAAAGTCAAGTTGACTTCATAAAAAAAAATCCTGAAAAAGCCCACGATATTTGGGGAAAGGGTGACCCTCTGGTTGTTTCTATCTCAGGCACATTTATCCTGGGTAGACACCAAGTCACAAGTCTCTGAAAGCTATCCACAATTGATCAGAATAAAGTCTACATATATTAAAGTTTGAAAATATTAAGTGACTTTAAATATTTTAAATGAAGATTCTTAGAAACAAGGACAGACCTAATGTGAAAAGCTGATGCTGGACTGATTCTCTTGCCTTTGAACAGGATGGAAGGCAAACTGTCCCTTCTAGGAGGATCTATATGGAGACTGTCAAAGACTTAAACCTATATTATTATAAAGGCTAAGGCAAATGCTACTCTATATTTATATATAAATCTTGCACTTGGGTAAATGTGTATTTCTGGTTGGGGTGTGGCAATAGTTAAGAGGATTATGTAAGACAGTTTAGGGATAGAGAATGTAGATGGAGCTTCCTCTTAGCTCTCAGTTTGGGGGAAGTGGAAGATGAAGAATATAGCATCTAAGTGAGCGATTCTACTTCCTCACCCATTCACTTTCTTTTTAGCAGTTTTTCATTTATATGCCTCAAGAATATTTCCATTCCTGTCCTCATCCTCCCTCCATCAGTTGTATCGAATTCTATCTTCTTAGTTGCACCCTGAAAAAAAATATATTTACAGGGATCCATATAATTAAATGTCAAACTGAATCTTCTGAGTATCTTCTCAGCTGTTTCTGTATATGCCCGGCCTTCACTATGAAACAGATCATGTACTAGAAAGAGGACTGTTGAACAAGCAATTGATGATTTTATCCTGACATTCTTCTCTTTCTCCAAAGCCCATCTCAAGTCCCTCCTCCATTCTTACCTACTTTTTGGTTTTTCTCATAGCTCACTTCCTATCTACCTTTAAAATTGAAGGGGATAGTTGAAGGGAAGCCATTTTTATAGTACTTTCTCTTGACTATAATTTTTTGTAGATCATTTGGAATCAATTATTAAGGTCTTCTAGGTTCTGTCTACTAGGTTCTGTCCAGTAAAAAAGAAATAGTTTCCGTCCATTGGGAGCTTACAGTTCATTGTAAGGGTAATTCAGCTGCAAGTTTTAGTACATAACACAGATATTTATTAAATGAATGCTCATTTGACACTTAATTACAAAGCAGGGCTAATTGACTTGGCCAGGAGGACAGGTGTCTACCCTACACCCTGGTCTCTTCTTCCTTTGCATGTCTCCCAAAGTTTTCACTGAAGATAGTCTTCTCAGTCAAGAGAACCAAGTCAAAAACTTCTGTGATACTATATTCTATTCCTCTCCCTTCCCCATTTCTAAACAAGCTTTCTAAGTTTATCTGTAGTAAGTCTCTACATGATAACCTACCTGACTTAAGATTTTCTTTGTCTCTGTTACTTGAATTGAAGGAAAGTCAGCAACAAGCTCAGTCCTTTCTCCTCTTTCCACAAAATGCTGGGATTGCTGTGTGTCAGAATGTATTTGCAGCCACTGTACCCTTTCCCAGCAAGTGTTTACCTGTTGTCCCTGTACTGTCTGCTCACATCTGCCTTGTAGTCAGCCAGGATGGGGTTAGGAGCTCAAAAGCCATTTCTGTCTTCTACGGAGAAAGGGAATAAAAGCAAATATACACTGTGCTTTTTCTTAGTAATTTAAGTATGCATTACTTCAGAACCTAAGAGCCACACCTGTTGAAGAGTCCAGCTATCTGGTTAGTCATATATTATGTTAAGCATTATAAAGAGGCAAGTTAAAATTATCCTTGAAAAGACGATAATGAGTTTTTAATCATGACTACAGCAGAATGTTGGATTTTGAAAAGGATTAGTAAGTTAGCCAGTAGTTAATAGTTGAAATAAAGAAATGCAGAGACATTCAGGTACGGGAGACACAAGGAAGTTACAATTTGTGAAAAGAGTAGTTAAAAAATAACTGAGCCGAGTCTTTGTACTTTAAAAACTAGACAGGGCGATTTTGGCATTTGTTTCAGAAATGGGAACGCAACTGGTGAAGATTTCTGTGGTCCTTGGGGCTGGTGGTGACATCAAAGCTTTCCCATTTCCAGGTAAACACTAAACAGTTGCATGTTGGAACATCAAAGTGTAACGTTTTGGGTTCTGGAGAGATCAGATGCAGATAAGAGGGGATATCTGAGGTGAAGATTTTAAATTTTGATTAAGAACTTTCTATTGAGAAACTGTCATGGGGTACAATTCAGAAAAAACAGCAGCCCAATTCAAACCCTATTCCTTATTTCCTGCCCCTGGAACTGAAGGCATTCTGAATAACAGAAGATATAGGGAAAGGATGAAATGGCCAAAAATATATCTTCCTAACAGTTTGGGTACAACTAATTAAAAGTGAATTGGAGTTAGGCAGGAGTTTTAAAAGATGAGAGCAGATCTGGAGTTTAGAGAAGGGCATGTAGAGTCTGTTGAAGAGAACTTTCCTTACTCAGATATCATCTTACTTGATGAACACTGGATGTACTAGAATTTAGAAAGAACAGTTTTTCCTCTTTCCTGGGTTACTGTAGAAAAGTGCTCCTTATCAACTAGAAATAAAACCATCGTGAGCAGATATGGCTTCCTCTGTGATACCAAATATTAGGGTAAAAAGAGAAAATAGTCTAGTCAATCAGTAAGGTTTCAAGGTATAATAGTCTTTGTGCGGATCCAATGCTTTCTCTGGATAATGTAAAGGGATGTTTGAATTCTGCTCAGTTAATTCAGCAAATGATAGAGTCATATATCTAGTAATAACAGTAAAGAATCAATGAGAGCCTACCAATGATAGTGATAAATCTTGGAGGCCAGTTATCATTCTTTGCAGATAGGACAGGCTACCCAACTCAGCCTCAGCTTACAGAGCTTGTTCAGTTTTATAGGCACTTTGGACAAAAACTTCATGTCTAGCATCACTTTCATAATCTTCCATGAGTTCTTTTGGAATGGTTCTTGGTTGCTGGGCTACATTTACCCATTCTAGTTCAGAATTTAAGCTAGCACAAAGGACTCAGCCTAGATTATCAGAGGTTATTTCCAGAAAGCCTCCTCCCTCCAGGGACTTCTGACATGAACAAACTGGAGAAGGTGCAGAGCTGGAATGGATTACCCAACTGGTTTAACCAAGATAAAGGAAGAATGCACCCTCGCCTGGGGACTCAAATGGACTGATTTGAGTTGTTGACTATTGGTTGGCTATGGTCTCCTTTGTGGTGGTTGAGATTTTAGTATCTCCTTAACTGGATTACTGTACTTATTTCTGCATTCTACTAAATGTAGCATATATGTGCAGTTGGTTTCAATAAATCTTTCATTTAAAAATGAAAATAAGCAGAAGCAAGAGTTTGTAATGTAATGCCCAGATTCAGTAAAGGCCTTTAATAACCTTGGTTGAGAATAATGAGTTCTATTTTAATTTAAGGGGTACAGTTTTACTCATTGGATTAAAAATAGGATTTTTTGAATTTTCTGAGTTGTTAGTCCCCTATTATAGTGTTACTGCACAGTACCTTACACTGACATATACAGTTCACACAATTGTCTCCATAAAGGATTAGAAAGATGTTCTCTTTATGTTTACAGCAAATCTTAGATACACATGTCCTGACTCTTGAATTAGGGGAGTAAAAATTATTCCAGGACTAGGAGGCAACTGTTTTAACAAATGCGAAACAATTTGGATAAGATATTTGAAAACAATTAAAACCAAATCAACCTGTACTTTATCTGTGTGCTGAGATTTTAGGTCCAGTGGATCAGAATACAGGGAAAAAACTAATGAGAATCCCTCAATGGATCCTTCACCTACAAAACAAGATCTCTTCAGAAACCGACTTGCTCTTGCACATGACCTTGATCAAGGAACAGCTGTGTAAAACATACTTAAAGTTGTATTCTCAAGTGGTAAGATGAGGGTAAAAAGCTTGTATATATATGTGTAGGAATATATATATATATAAATATATATTGATGTATAAATCCCTGAGGAAAACTAATATAAATACATATGAAACTAAATCAACATACAAGACATTGGAGAGATGAAGATTAGTCTATGGTTAAGATCTGACTTTTTGAACCTCAACACTTGGGAAAAGGGAAATGAAGACTTTTCACATCATTACAGAAAAGCACAATAAATTTGGAGGAAAAATAAATGTTTATAAGAACAAAAATTTGCACCTTGAAGTCATTCCCCAAGTATAATATTATGTTCATATTTAATGTGGATGTGAATTTTATGCTTCCCAGGCATTTAGCTTATGAATTCATCCCAGTGTGCTTAGACTAGTACGACTCTATGTTAGGGACCATTTGTGTCTTGCCATTTGTCTTGTGGAATTTCTAAGGCAATACGCAGCATGCTGTATGGCAAAGGATTAATGAATACACCTGTTATTTTAAATGTTGCAAATCAGCATTATGGAGAGATTATGCTTAAATCACAGTTTAGAAGGTTTAAAGCTTAAAGACACATTGATCTCCCAATGTGTTCTGTGGTCATGGAAATCAGCAGAGAACAAGCTTTCTTTAGAAATGGGAATGGGGCAAAGAAACATGTTCTCTTAAGTGGATTGTGCTGAGGGTGAAAACAGTCCAGGGCTTTGTTTATTGAGTGCTCAAGATTCAAGATCCACTAGTGATCCTGAGTGTTACCCATACTCATGACCAGATGGACCAGGAGGAAACATCAATGAATCCACATACTCTTTAAGATTTTCTTTAAACTGGACAAAAAGTGGCATCAGCACCAGTGTCTTAAAGATACATAGACAATGGCTGCTACAGACATTAGGTCAGAATGCAAACTCAGGGACACAGTACTGGCTTCTGCAATGCCAGGAGCTGTGCAGAGGCAAAGCTCTTGCAGCTCAGGTAGAGGAGGCACTTTGCTGCTGGCTCTGGGGTGGTAAAAGGGGCTGTTTCCATGTGGGTATGCCCTCAAGGGTCAGCATCCTTGACACACGTGCCTCATTTCAGATTCATAATAAAAAACAATTAGCTTTACACTATTTGTCTCTATTCCCAGGCAGTCACCTATATAAATTAGGGGTATTTTGCTTCTGTTTATTCAGAATCTCTATTCAAGTGACTTCTTGAAATGCTGTTCCATTATGAACAATATATTGGAGAAGTTTCATTTCTGAGTGTTAGAACTTCTTGTGAAATGATTAATTAGGAACCTACCTATTACCACTTTAAATAATAGGTGTCTGGGATTACTGTGCCAACTTTTTGGAATTTTCAGTATTTACGTTTTTTTCTTTTTGAGACAGGGTCTCGCTTTGTAGTTCAAGCTGGCCCTGAGCTCACTATGTAGCCCAGGCAAGCCTGGAACTCAGCAATCCTCCTGTCTCTGCCTCCCGAGTGCTGGGATTACAGGCGTGAGCCACTACACCGAGCACTGTTGTATGTGGTACTGATTGCTGGTGGGCATGAGTCACCATGCCCAGTACTGTTGTATTTGGTTACCAGGGATCGAATAAGGGACTTTGCACTTGCTAGGCAGGCCCTGGAACCACTGAGCTAAATCTCTGGCCCTGCAGTATTTAAGTTTAAGCCAGTATTTTCATTTCTCTGCAGTTAATAGAATTAGATTTTTCTCCCTTATAAGGCCAAAGTCCTTTGGGGGCAGTGCATGAAAGCACAATGCCGAATCAACTGGACACGGAAAGTCACATGAATAGAAGTTATAACCTCTCAAATAAAATATGAACAACAGTAAGATTCCTTCCCTTTAAATATCCTTTTTATCATTCAAATTGTTACTGGGTAGGTCAAATAACACCACATACTTCCCAAATTTCATTTGATAGCATCCTCTGAAAAATCTTGATATTGTTAATGTATAGTAGTACAATTCAATTTAGTTGTATTTTATGAAACTCACGTATGAAACTGATATTGTTGCTGACACGGTGGGTCCCTATCTCTGGATACTTGGAGTTTTAGTAGCTTTCTATCTCCACGTACCACCTGGTCCTATTCATTCTGCCTGTCTTCAATAGCACTAATCCCCTATACCTAAATACTGGTCTGTCATCAAATTCCAAACTCAACTTGAGGTTTAAGGTTTTCTTTCTATCATCTGGCTTTTAGTTTTCTTTCTGGCTACCATATAATGCAGTTCTGAGTGAACTAGCTTACTTCAACTACACTGGCCTTTTACTGTTTCCTAGCAAACTATGCCCAGGCTTACTCTTGCTTCATGTCTGTTCTCTGATCTCCAGTTTAAACCCCTTCGCCTTCAGTGGCCTCTCATGATATGACTAGTTCATTTGTTGATGTATTGTCTTATCTTCCCAATAAGAATGCACATCCCTTCAAAGTCAAGAACTATATAGACTGTATCTTTTTTAATCTTTTATACTTCTTGAATTCATAGTAGTAGGTACTCAAGAATGGGCTAATGGAAACTTTAATAGTGATGCTGTAATAGAGGACTACAGAAAATAATTTCTGCTTTCTTTTTTTCAGTGCTGGCATTGAACCCAGGGTCTCTGCACATGCTGGACAAGTGTTTTATCCCTGAGCTGCATGCCCAGCCTAATTTCAAGCCTTTTTTTTTTTTTTTTAGACAGTCTTGTTATGTAGTTGAGGCTGGCTTTGAAATCATGGTGATGTGCCTATCTCACCCTGATCTGAGTGCTGGCATTAAATGCACACACACCCATACCTGGTTTCTACCCTTAATTTTACAGAGATAATTCTTTTTTTTTTTTTGAGACAGGGTTTTGCTTTGTAGTTCAGGAGTTCAGGCTGGCCCTGAGCTCACTATGTTGCCCAGGCAAACCTCAAACTCAGCAATCCTCCTGCCTCTGCCTCATAAGTGCTGGGATTACAGGCATGAGCCACCATGCCTGGTGAAATCTTCATTTTTAAAAGAAGTATCAATCACAAAGGAAATAAAACACAGTTGTCTTTAGGAGCAGTTAAAGGCGCTGCTGCCACTTCTATAGCACCTAGGATTAGAAAAAAATCTCTTTTGTTACAAAGTTGCTATTTTTGTTACTGTGGCTCATTTTATATTCTTCCTAGGTAGTAGTATAAATTGACAAGGAAGATAAGATTCTTAGTGATGGTGATGGTATTTAATGTAATGTTTCTTTAGGGAAGACGTTAAGGAAGAGATTGGTAGTTGCTAGGTCCATGATCTCTAAGCCTCTGAAGGAATGTACCTTAGTCAGGAATCTGTAGATGTCCTTAGGAAGAGCTTCAGCTGATAAACAGAAAGATGGAGATTTTTGGACAGGCTGGGGGTAAGTAACAGGTCTCTTCTATACCTTTGCAGGATTTCTATATAAACTAAAGCCAGGCTTGTCTTCTTTCTCTGCCTCTTAATATCGGAAACTTTTGATAACCAGGGATTTGTGAACCAAATATTTTATGGATTTTCCCCAGTGGGCTATGTTAGCACAGAACAGAGAAGCTAATCTGAGACTTGTAACTATAAGTCAGGGAAACACTTTGCACAACGTTTCTGTAAACACCTTACGTCTCATCCTTTAAGTCTTTATTCAGATGTCATCTTCTCTATGAGGGCATTTATAAAATGCAGATTCCTGGGTACTATTTTAGACTCATTGTATTGAAATATTTGAGGAAGGGAACCAGAAATCTGCAATTAAATGTACTCAGATGATTTTATTTAGTCCAGTGAAATTTAGAGCTACTGCCATTTAGACCAATAAATTGGGACGACTGCTGAGGATGTAGCTCAGTGGTGCTTGCGCCTGCCTGGCAAACACAAGGTCCTAAATTCAATCCCTGGTACTGCCAGAAAAAAAAAAATTGGGATGATCTAACATGGAAATTTAACCATTCAGAGTCTTTTCTTTTAGGCTACATTTTACGACACAATACAGAGTTCATTAGATTTAGCTTGAGATACAGAAAACTAATAATTCATCAAAACCCAATTTGTTGTCTATGAGCATTACTGTCATGGACAGTAAAATTTTGATTGAAAATATACATTTATATGTATAAGTTCATTTTATAAACTGATAAAATTGAATGTACTTTAAATAATGACAGATGTCTTACATTAAGTTATATAGTGAAACTTAAGACTAAATTTTTTCTTGAAATATCACCTTTAAGAACTTTCCCTCATACTTAAAACAGCAATGCTTTCAAGATAGTTGGGGTTCCTATATCCTGAAGTGACTAGGCACAGCCAGTGAGTTGCATATTCTGGGAGAAAAGGTAGAAGGAGAAGGGGGAGATACAGTTTCTCAAAGAGGGACATGAAACAAAGTTGGAAAATAGATGGAGACCTGTATTTTAGGAGAAAAAATAAAAATTGATATGTGACACTAAACTTGAATTTTGAACATATAAGAACACAAAGGTAAGTGTTTGGGCCATGGTAAAAAGGACTTTTTGAGTTGTTAGATGTTCAAAATAGTCAAGATTTTATTCCCAAACCAACTTGTTTCCCAAGAGCTTAGTGCAAAATCTTGCCGAACTTGTTCCTCATCTATTTTTATTATCTTGCTCATTAGATGTTCTTCTAAACCTATTCCTCTGAAGACAGTGGGATCTATTCTAGTGGACTGTTGGTAGAGGCCTTTGTGATTCTGAGAAGGTTGTTTCTACTTAATGTGAGAGCTCACCTCAATACCTCTCCTCATCACATTTTCCTTTCTATGGGGCCAACCCTTCAATACACAAACATACTCGTATTTCTTCCATCTTTAAGACAAAAGAAATGTTTCTTTTTTTGTTTTTGCTTTTTTTGGGAGACAGGGTCTTGCTTTGTAGTTCAGGCTGGCCTTGAGCTCACTATGGTGCCCAGGCAAGCCGCCGCGAACTCAGCAATCCTCCTGTCTCTGCCTCCCGAGTGAAGACAAAAGAAATGTTTCTTGATGGTTCAAGCTATGTCCCAATTCTCTGCTTCCTTTTAGTATAAAAGTTGAAACAACCACAGTATCTCTCCTGCTGTGCAGCTTTTAAAAATGCTGTGGTGGGAGCTGGAGATTTAGCTCAGTAGTGCCGGCACCTGCCTAGCAAGTGCAAGGTCTCTGGTTCAATCCCCAGTAACCACATACAACAGTACCCAAAGTACCATTTACCACAATGCCAGGCGTGGTGGCTCATGCCTCTAATCCCAGCACTCAGGAAGCAGAGGCAGGAGGACTGCTGAGTTCCAGGTTAGCCTGGGCTACATAGTGAGCTCAGCGCCAGCCTTAACTACAAGACTGTAACAACAACAAAAGTGCTGCCTTGAGGCTCAAACCCAGGACCCAGGCCAGGCCAGGCCAACACTGTCACTGAGCTACATCCCTGGCTCACTGGGTGTAGTCTTACTAAACTGAGCAGCCCCAGGTTTTTGCTCATATCACTTCACAGACTCCTTTCGTTAAGATCGTAGTGACTACCATGTTGCTAAACACATTCTCAGTGATCCTATTATCACTATCAAGTAATACTTGGTCATTTCTTCTCTCTGAAATAGTTTCTTTTCTAACCCTTAAGGGGATGCCATATTCCTGGTTTTCATCTGTATTCATTGGTGAGTCTTTCTTGTTCTATTTGTTGCTACTCTTTTGTATGATGCAGTGGTCCAAAACTCTCTCTGCTCCCCTTTTTTCCAGTCTGTACTCACTTCCTTTGTGATCTCAACCAGTCTGCTAGCTTTAAAATATGGTCTTTTTTCAGAGTGACTGTCAGTTTGCTGTTTTTTTAGTGTAGACCCCTTTTCCTAACTCCAGACTAACATTTCTATCTCCTTGACTTCTAAGATGTGTGATCAAGTTATTAAACTTAATGTATTCAACCTTTCAACCATATCTTCCCTATCTCAGTTGATGGTTTACCTAATTGTTCTCACCAAAATCCTCAAATTCATCCTTGACAATTCTGTTTGTTAGTTTTGTTTTTCTTTTATCCCATATCAAGTCTGTCAGCAAACTGACTTTCTTCCAAACATACTCATACTCAAACCTCTTCTTACTGCTGCTCACTGCTATGGTACAAGTCACTTTCAATTGGGCTAGCCTCCTTATTCCTGTTTTTTTTTTCATTGTTTTTTTTTGAGACAGGGTCTGGCTACACAGTTCAGGCTGGCCTTGAATTCAGTTTAGCTAAGCTAGCCTCAAACTCACGGGGATCCTCCTGCCTGAGCTCCAGAGTGCTGGGAGCACAGGTGTGCACCACCACACCCAGCACTATTTCTGTTCTTAGTCTCTCATTTTTCTCAACACAGTATCCATACTGTAAATTGTATCAAAGCACTCCTCTGCTGAAATCCTTGAAGGACTGTTTCTCTCCAACTTAAGTAAAAAATATAAAGAAGTTTTTAAAGCTTCAAGTGATCTGGACTTTGTTAAACTCTGATGGCATCTCTTTCTAGTCTATGCACATTCTTTTCCTAACACAAGCAGCTTAACCATTCTGTAAATATACCAAAAATGCTCTTGCCTCTGGTGTTTTTATTTGACCGCTCCCCGAGACTTGGCATTTTCTTCTCTCAGATACCAGCATGTTTCATTCTTTCAAGTCTTTATGTCCTGCCCCCTGTATGAGATAGATCCTGACAGTCCATTTAAGTTCTATCTCCTTTGTATCCTACATTCCCAATAACCTTTTCTCTTTTTGCTCATAACAGTTACAACATCTAATATGTAATATACCTATTAATAATGCTTATTACTTATTGTCTGCATCTTCCTACTAACTGATAAGCCCCATGAAGAAGTAGTTTCATTCACTGGATCCCTAACACCAGAAGTGACTGGGAACAGTGTCTGCTGACTGTTGAGTAGCCAGATGGGCCCTAAGCAAATGCTTGTAACATAAAGTCACTTAGAACCAACTGAAGTGATGATAAACAGCAAAGAAAGGCATAATGAATCAAATAATGGGACTTCAGGTAACAACCAACCTCTTAAAGTTATCTAGGAGGCAGCCTGTGAAAATATGTCCCTCATAATTTTATCATTTGTAAAGAATCTACTCTGAAAAAGGCTTTGGGCTTTACACAGAAGAGGTTTCAATGTCAAAAACAGAAAAGCATCCTAGGGTATTTATACCCCTCCTTGTATTGATACAAAGATGAAATAACTTCTCTAAAGTCTCTCATGTAGTATGCTGAGAATATAAACAAGTATGATTCCAAAGAACCTACTTACTCTATCACATGGCTTCTTCCCATTTTTGAGTTGTTATTAAGATAAACTATTTTCTAAACAGTTTTTCTTGCTTCCACTAAATAAAGTGAGAGTCCCACAGCGTTAGAATGGTCATAAACTACTTCTTTGAACTGTACTGTATCAAATCTGCAGAAAGGCAGGCTTAGCTTTAGGGCTGGCCTCCCTATTCCTGCTTTTGAGACTTAAGTGCCTTCAAACTCTGATGACCTATCATGATTAAAATAAGTAAAAAAAAATCATTTGGTTAAAACTCAAAAGAAGTAACATTTTGAGAGCAAATACAGAATCAAGTTGGACTAATATCAAAGTCTAACTATTACTATTACACTACTACTATTACTATTACATTACTACTATTACTAAAACACTATTGGCCTATGGTTATTAAATCATTACCTAGAGTATGCTCGACAGTGTCTGCTGGGATTTCAGTGGTTAATTAAATAAATCTGTATAAATCAACAACTTCATGTCTTTAGGAGAAAAAGTCACCAGTTAATCTTAGATATTCATGAAAGCAGTCCTCCAAACACTAGGGACAACATTGAGACAGTGGTTTCAGTCTATAGCTGCCACATGATGTTGGACCAACATGTTCCTTTTCTAGGCCTCACTTGCCTGTTTTTATTTATTTATTTTTGGTACAGGGGATCAAATTCAAGACCTTGCGCTTGCAAGGTAGGCAGGTGCTTGAACCACTAAGGTAAATCCCTGACCCATTTGTCTATTTTTAAATAAGTAGAATGGATCTCTTAGGAGGCATCAATCTTTACATTATCTCATCTACCTTGAATGACTTCCTATTTCCATAATTTAGATACAATCCAAAACTTTTTTTCTTTTCACGTCAAACCTAGAAAGACTTATAAAGTCAAGCTGCCTCATTTCAGCAGGTCTCAGCAAAAACCACCTGTCAGGGAGCTGTGACATCTGAAGCTTCTTTGGATACAGCTGCCTCAGCCCAATGAAACTGTATCCAAGTAGGTCACTTTATTCACTTTCATCCCAGAGGCCTCCTGTTCACTATAGTCAGGATTTGACACAGAAGGTTAACAGGAAACTTCTTTTATCCTTTTAGAATAACTTGTGGGAAAAAGTACCCCCAAAGTAAGACACTGAAAACACAAAGTATTTTTCTATGGAAAGTATAAGCTAAATAATGATCTCTAATGACTTTAAAAATATTGCCCTCTAAAATAAATACATGCAAAAATAATACACTTGTGGGCTATGTAAGGCATTTTTTCTTTATTTTTCAGTTTATCTTAGTAATGCCAGAAAAATAACAGCCATTATTTTCACTTTAAATGCAAACCAAATACTGCTGCACACATAATACAAAGATTACCTACGAACATGGTTAGGTACAAAGGCCATATTAGATGTGTAGACCACACTTTTGTTCTTACATCAAAGTAAGACTGACAGCGTATTTTTTTGACAATAATTTTAGCAAATAACTGTGCTACTAAACAAAGGCAAATACACATATATACACAGACACATCTTAACTAAAATTATACATGTCACTTTGACAAACAAATTCTCTGGTGGTTTCACCAGATATTTGCATCCCCAATTCCCTGCCCTAATCCCACCCCCAAATGCTGACTTGATCTGAAGAAAAAAATTAGAGATGTTCTTAATTAAAGGCACATTTGGCAGCTACTGAAAGTGGCATGCATCTGGCACAGGTGCACTCTAAGCCACACCACATGTAATTTCCATCTTTTTATGCATCTTGATTCTGGGTGGTAGTCCAATGTGACCCACCTTTAGCTAACTTGCTTTATAATTTTGCAGCAACAGGCTACTTAATGCACTATTTTCATTAAAGGCAAAAGGGAAATTTGCTCACAGTTGACAGAAAATGCACTTTACGGTGTCAAAAACGGAAAATAAGGCATGAAAAGAAGTTACAAGTGCTTTTATTGTTTAGATTTATCATAGAGACTTCATGCTTTTAACTAGAGCTCAGAATATTTTTGGCTCATATAATAAGGGATTATGAAATGATTTTAAAAGTAATATTTCAAAAGAACAAAACATTGAATAAAGCCATCACTTTCCCCTATCAATAATTTCACTGCATAATTTTCTTTCAGCCAAACTGGTAATTAACTTTATGGTACATATTTACTGGTAAAGATTTATGTGCAATACAATGGGACCTACACGAGAGTCACACGACATAGGCCAAAAGAATAAGTAAACCTACCCACAGCAGCAGAATACCAAGAAATAAATGATTAAATTGTTTTTTAATTTAAAGGAAAAAGATTTCCTCAATATGTACAACACTAATTAGGACAACTCTCCCATTTTGTTTTGCTGAGCCACTAAAAAAAAAAATCTGAATTTAAGCTGTCATTAAAAAGACAATGAAATAAAAGACTACAGTAGGCTAAACTTGGGTAATTATTGTAAATACCATGTAACTTTTGGTTTGTATAAAGTAATTCTGATTATTTAAAAACTATCAAGGAAGAACTTAAAACCATAATGTAGCCTCCAACAGACACAGTATTTGTTTACCAGACTGTTCTGTTGATTATGATTGTTAGTATATGCTGCTGTCTGCTTAGCTCAGATCTATTAAGACATCCTTGGAGTTGCTAGAGAATAGTAATATTTAAGTATGTTTTGATGCCCAACAATCTTAAGCAAATTTTTGATGTTTGTGTATTTCCTGACCATAGTAGCATTAAACTAGATTTGGGGTACAGGGAAGAGTAAATAACCTTGGTCTGTCAAATTTAGAGACATCTTTCTTTGTCCTGTTTTCAGAGTGCTTAGATGTGAAAAGTTTTCCATTCTCTTATTTGGTTATGAGTCCACAAGATTCAGCCTGGACTTTTTTTTTTTCATTTTGTGATTCAAAGCTAATGAAACATTTAGGAATATTTCTGTTTCTTTAAGAAATGCTCCACCCTTTGGAATGTGCTTGACAAAAAGTCATGCTGCATGACTGGCTTTGTAATGTCCTGGATCCCAAAGCAGAATTTTGTGATGATACACTTACTTTCTGTCACTTCTTGTCCCTCATTAGGTATATTTCAGTTACTAATAGTACATTTGTCTGGTAGTTTGAGACAAATTAACCATGAAAAGGATACAGTTTTCTTACCTCCACCTAAGGGCATCCATTTGGAATTTTTCTAATCAGTTACAGCTGTGGAAAATACTTTTGCTCAAATATCACACTGCAAAATAAAAATATCTTCTCTATCCACAATGGATATAAAATTGTTGCACAGTGAAGTGGTCTACTAGAACCACTGGGTAGAAGAACGGTCACTTCTCGGAGAAAGATGATTGGAACTCTAAATCTGAGTTTTTCCTTTGTATAGGATCAAGCAGGTTAGCAAATCAGCCAGAAGACATACTGAATGGGCTCCAATGTGACTTCTGTCCAGTTCTCATTTGGAGTGATGGAACAATTAAAAAGAAGTGGATAATAAACCACAAAAGGGGAAATCATAGGGACAATTAGGCAGACCCAATAAAAGTCATGGGAGATTTTGGAATGTGTATCACAATTAATTGTAGCAGCATCAGTATGTTTACACAGATATTTGCTGAATGAATGGTCTTATGAACACTTTGCAACCAAGAGTGGATTTGTAATTAATATTTAACGATTTTTTCAGGAGAGGTGACATTTTATGAAGGGAAAATAGCTATCATAATAGGAATGGTTACAGACATTAAAAAATTTCAATTCTAATAAATAAGGAAGGATATAACAGGAAGGATTGCTTAATGATGGTACAATTAACATACCTGCTGTTCTTAAAGGAGTATACTGTCCTACTGCGATGTACATTTAATGCTTTAATAAATAGCACAGAAATTATTAATGTATTAGGTTTCCACCATGACGCAGCACTTCTAAAAATGTCTCTAGTGACATGATTACTAGAATTACTGAAATGTTGCTTCATTATTCAGGGGACACATGCAGACAGGTAACTGATGAGCTGCTGACTCTAAGGATGGAACACTGCACGTTTCACAGACATTATAGTGGAGATTAATAAAAACTTTTTCTCTTCAACAAGTTGCATGCATTTCAGTCACAGTACTTGTTAGACTCAGAAGAACAGTACATAGGCTTTATGAATAATGCATATATATTAATGATTTTGGTAGATGACCTATTATGAATAGTTGTGATAGAGCAGAAGACCTCCAGTAAGGTAGAATGTTTAATATAAACCTTAACAAACTGTATACATGTTGCTTAAGAAATTAAAAACCTAGAGTTCTGTTAAAAGATACCCATCCTTCATGCCAAACTGCAACTTTAGATCATTCTTTAAGATTAATATGTATACTCACAGCTAGAAACCAAAGCGTACCAGAATTCGTGCTTTTATGCTTAGTGTTTGTATTTTTCAACTGAAAGAAATAAGAACCGACCATTTTCTTCATATAATAATATATCCCAGCCAGACAAAGTATTTGTATCTTTATTCAATTAAATTAAAACAGACCTGCTAGGTATATTATATAACATTCACTATATACACATGATTTAAGTAATGCATGATAATTCTAGGTATGCAGATTACTCGACTATTGGTAAAACACGAATGGTGACAGTGATGCCCAGCATATGCTCCTTTTCACATTGGTGCCTACATTTCCATAATGTTAGAGGGACAGCTATGAGCCAGGACATGGATTACCAGGAAACCTTTGTGGGATAAGGGGGATAATGACAATCTAGTTCAGATTAACAGTCTCTTAAATGTAAATAATACAGTTGACAGTTAACATTTTTAAAAAAGTTCTTCCATCATATTAATGACAAACTTTTCTTCTTTGAAGGCAACACCACATTTTGTTTGTGTGCAGAGGGCTAGGTAGGGAATGTTCTTAAAATTGGTATAATTATTCTTAAAATAACAACAACAACAACAACAATAACAACAAAGTACCTCTTTGGTGAAGCCTCGGTACCCATTCAATTCACTGTAATAATCTGTAAACAGGACTGTAGTACAGTGCTGGGCCTTGATTTCAACAAGGTCAGGTACCACAGCCTTTCCTCACAGTCCTTTGATTTTTAAGAAAATATTTTAAAGTAGAAGAGTAAAGCAAAAGAAAACAGAGGAGGATAGTAGGATCCCTGTTTTAAGATTTGTTTTAAAAGTGCATAATATTTTGAATTACAAAAATTGTCATCATGTGGGCCTGCTGGACACTAGACTGTTTCCATCCCTTCAGCGATAAAGATTACTTCACAAAATGAGGGTTCTTGCCTATTGGCCAGAAAAGGTCCCTTCAGCTGATTTTCAGATGCAATCAGTTGTCCAATTCTTCCAGATCAGTCTTTCCACATATTCTATACTGGAAAACCATTTCAATTTATAATTAATGTCTAGGTTAAAATTCACTGTCTTAAACTGCTTCTTGAAGTAGAGTCATTAGTGTTTGGAGTTCTAGTTTTAACTCCTCAGTGCTGGCATGCTCAGTGCATCCATTGCCAGCAATGGATTTGGGGTAGGAAACTGTACATCCCAGTATAGAGGAACTCAGGAAGAATGGGCGTTCTCCAACAGTGGTGGTCCGTCTCTGTGCATGGATGGGTGTGTGTGCTCCCTTTTGTAAGTTTTTGGAGGGAGTTTAGGGATATGTTGAGAAGTGCTTTGTCGTGGAGGAACAGGCGGCCCGGCAATGGAATGGAGGTCCACTTCTTGTGTCAGTGGTGGTGATGGCAGATGCCTTCTTGTGCCATGAGGAGAAGGGGTTTGAGGAGGAGGTGGTGTAAACGGGGAAGGGCTGTTTGGGAAGAAGGCATTGCCATGGTCACTCTTTTTGCCCAAAGGGGGAGGTTGGAGATGTAGTGGTGAGCTTGAGAAAACATCAGGTGTCCTCACAGGTTCTCGTGGTGGTAATAAGGGAGGGCTCTCAGGAGGGTCTGATACAGAGGTCCGCTCCGATATTGAGTAGCGTGGTGAATAGGCTTTTGATGTGGGCTGCCTAGGAGGAATGGCTGGGGGGCTGTCCAAGTGCTTAGACATAATCTAACAAATGAGAAAAGATTAAAACATACTTAATAATAATAGAATTACTGCACTACTATGAATGTATTAAGAATTGGGGCTTTTCAGACATGCTATTGGCAGAATACAAGGTATGGCACAGCAAATTTTGACATATTTTGCTAATTCACAGAAAAAAATTAATTTGGTCACTGTTAAATTTTTACTTATTTAATTTCTCAAAATTTTGTTTGCTGTTGCCTATCTATTGTGAAATATAACTTCTGATTTAGTGTATATTACCCATGAATTTTTCAATTTCATTTTTCTATATATTTCATGAAATTCTGCAAAGAATGTCTTGACTTATCCAGGTGCTGTGCTCTCTGGACAGAGTAAGAACAAATGAATTAATATCTGGCAAAATAAGTAAATCAATTTTTAAAAAATTTAAAAAGATGGAAAAAATAGTCATTATGAACTTTTAGGGGCTCTTCTAATTTAGTTTTCATGAAAATTCTAGAAACATGCTAGATTCCTGTAGACTGGGATATGACAAGACAAATCCGAACACATGAAAGACATGATTTCACCTTTCATACACTTTTTTTTTTTTTTTTGCTTTTTTTTGGAGACAGGGTCTTGTTTTTGTAGTTCAGGCTGGCCCTGAGCTCACTATGGTGCCCAGGCAAGCCGCCACGAACTCAGCAATCCTCCTGTCTCTGCCTCCCGAGTGCTGGGATGACAGGCGTGAGCCACCACGTCCGGCATTATATGTGGTAACCGGGGATCGAACTCAGGTCCTTATGCTTGCGAGGCAGGCGCCGGAACCACTGAGCTAACCCTCCGGCCCCCTTTTTTTTTTTTTTGAGACAGGGTCTGCTTTGTAGTTCAGGCTGGCCCCCAACTCACTATGTAGCCCAGGCAAGCCTTGAACTCAGCAATC
>PVIC010014311.1:0-36741 GCA_004025085.1 Thryonomys swinderianus | reverse complement strand
CACCCAGCATTATATGTGGTTACCGGGGATCAAACTCAGGACCTTGCGCTTGCGAGGCAGGCACCGGAACTACTGAGCTAACCCTCCGGCCCGATGTATTTCATTTTTATGAAGTAAAATTATAACTGTTTTCCAAGAAAACTTCCTTTAACATTGTATCAATAGCTTTTTCCTTTTTTTTTTTTTTTGAGGCAGGGTCTCACTTTGTAGTTCAGGCTGGCCCTGAGCTCACTATGTAGCCCAGGCAAGCCGTGAACTCAGCAATCCTCCTGTCTCTGCCTCCTGAGTGCTGGGATTATAGGCATGAGCCACCACGCCCGGCTAGCTTTTTCCTTTTACATTCTGTGATTTTTAAATACTCATTTCATTTCCTCAGTGAAACTGCCTTGATTAAAAATCAGAGGTAAGGGGCTGGAGATTTACCTCAGTGGTTCCTGCGCCTGTCTCGCAAGCGCAAGGTCCTGAGTTCGATCCCTGGTAACCACATACAATGCTGGGCGTGGAGACTCACACCCACCAGCAATCAATACCACATACCACAGTGCTGGGCGTGGTGGCTCACACCTGTGATCCCAGCACTTGGGAAGCAGAGCCAGGATGATTGCTCAGTTCGAGGTTTGTCTGGGCTTAATAGTGAGCTCAGGGCCAGCCTGAACTACAAAGTGAGACCCTGTCTCAAAAAAAGATCAGAGGTGAGGGTTGCAGATTTAGCTCAGTGATTCTGGTACCTGCCTAGCAAACACAAGGTCCTGAGTTCAATCCCTGGTTACTACATACAATAATAACAGGCATGGTGACTCAGACTACCAACAATCAATACCACATACCATAGTGCCAGGCATGGTGGCTTACACCTGTAATCTCAGCACTTGGGAGGCAGAGGCAGGAGGACTGCTGAGTTTGAGGCTTGCCTGGGTTACAAAGTGAGTTCAGGAGCAATCTGAACTACAAAGTGAGCCCTGTCTTAAAAAAAAAAAAAAAAAAAAAAAAAAAATCAGAGGTAACCAGACCAGCAAGGTGCTGCACACCTGGGAGGCTGAGGCAGGAAGGTCACCATGAGTTCAAGGCCAGCCTGGGCTACATAATGAATTCAAGGCCAGCCTGTACTACACAGAGAGACCCTGTCTCAAACAAGACATCAGATTTGACTAGATGCTGCTGTACATGTCTGTAATCTTAGCTATCTGGGAGGCTGTGGCAGGGGGATTTTAAGTTTAAAACCAACCTAGATAACTTAGTGAGAACCTGCCTCAAAATAAATATAACTTTTTAAAGGACTGGGGCTGTAGCTCAGTGGTAAAGGGCTTGCCTAGCATGTGTGAGCTCCTTAGTTCAACAATTCCTGGTACACAAAAAAACAGGTGTGAAAGGTGATAGCATTTGTTATCCTACTAAACAGAAATAAAACTAAAGGCAGTGGCGGGGCCGGAGGGTTAGCTCAGTGGTTCTGGCGCCTGCCTCGCAAGCGTAAGGACCTGAGTTCGATCCCCGGTTACCACATATAATGCTGGGCGCTCACGCCTGTAATCCCAGCACTCGGGAGGCAGAGACGGGAGGATTGCTGAGTTCGCGGCGGCTTGCCTGGGCACCATAGTGAGCTCAGGGCCAGCCTGAACTACAAAGCAAGACCCTGTCTCCAAAAAGCAAAAAAAAAAAAAAAAAAAAAAAAACTAAAGGCAGTGGCAAACTGGTATTTGTCCATGTATATATTTCTGTAGTGCAGCAAAGACTAGGGTAGTGTTTTGTTTTGTTTTGTTAATATGGAGGCATTTTTACTTCCCAGGGGATATTTTGCCATGTCTTGAGACATTTTTGGTTCTCACAATCACACTTGGCTATTGGCTTCTAGTGGGTAGAGATCAGGGATGCTGCTCTACATTCTATAATGCACAGGCCAGTCCTCCACTGCAAAGAATTAGCTAACCCAGATGTCAACAGGACTGAGGTTAAGAAATTTTGTCTTAGGGGAAGGCTCTTTGTCGTTTCCTATGAAATGCTGTAACAGTCTTTCCCCAATCAAACTTCTGGCTAGGTGAGTGCTTCCTTCTCCCTCCCTCACTATTATATCTCCCCAAAGCTGGGAACATGATCAAAGAGGACAATCCTCTCAGACAAGGAAGGCCATTTTTTACATGGATAGAAGAACCTTTTAACTTGACATGTTTTTGGCTATTGTCTGGAGGTATATAGGGGCCTGGGATTAGCTCAGTGGTTCCATTGTCTGCCTGGTAAGCACAAGGTCTCAAGTTTCATCCCCAGTAACCACCCACCACAATGCCGGGCATGGTAGCACACACCTGTAATCCCAGCATTTGAGAGGCAGAGGCAGGAGGACTGCTGTGAGTTCAGGGCTTGCCTGGACTACAGAGTGAGCTCAGGGCCAGCCTGAACTACAAAGCGAAACCCTGTCTCAAACAAACAAAATCCAATGTTTATATTATAAATGTCACTTTTAAAAAATCCTTTTCCTTTCTTCCTAAGAAACAAAAAAATCCTTTTCCTTTTTTCCTAAGAAAAAAATTGTCTCAATGAAGGAGAATAAGGAAAGGAAAGGAAGAGACAGGCTGTATTTACTGAAAGCCGCAGAGGATGCTTGGTAAGTTCGGTTCTCGGTCCCGGTGTCCACTGGGAGGTGGAAGGTGCCTTCAGTGCCACAGGAAGATGAGTTCTGTGGCCAGGCCTGTTTCATCAGCAGGGTGGCTTAAGGGAAGACACAAGAATGGCATTAGGCAGAAATAGGAAGTGGGCACCACCAATCACAGACACAAAGCAAAGGTCTTGTGCTGGACAGAAACATACAACCCAAGGGGCTTGTTCAGACACACAGAATGACTCAGCCTTTCTAAAATAGGTTAGTAGGTTAGGAGGAGTGCTCAACTGAGTTCCCAAATGATTTTAAAACCAAGGAAATCTGCACTTCAGAGAATCAAGATGTTCTACTTCTACTGAAACCATGAAGATGCCTATGAATATTGCCTCTTCCTACCTAACCTTCTGCCCAAGACTCTTAGCTACTTTTTTATTAACATCGAGCAACCTAGGAATCTTTTTTTTTTTTTTTTTTTTTTTTGCTTTTTGAGACAGGGTCTCGCTTTGTAGTTCAGGCTGGCCCTGAGCTCACTATGGTGCCCAGGCAAGCCGCCGCGAACTCAGCAATCCTCCTGTCTCTGCCTCCCGAATGCTGGGATTACAGGCGTGAGCCACCACGTCCGGCGTTGTGGTATGCGGTGTTGATTCCTGGTGGGCGTGAGTCTCCACGCCCAGCATTGTATGTGGTTTCCGGGGATAGAACTCAGGACCTTGCGCTTGCGAGGCAGGCGCCGGAACCACTGAGCTAACCCTCCGGCCCAACCTAGGAATCTTTGAGTGTATGCTGGGTCAGGTCAAGTAAATCATTCCTCATCCTTTTGGTTTTTGGCTATTGTCTGGAGGTGTATTTATTTATTTATTTTGCAGAACAGGGGATCAAACTCAGAACCTGTAGTTGTCAGGCAGGCGGTGGCACCACTGAGCTACATCCCTGGCCCCTGGAGGTGTATTTAATAAGCTGCTTTCAAAGAAAACACTGTTATTTCAAATGGTTACTATACTGTATACAACCTATTGCTTCTCGGCCCTTTGGCTAAGATCAAGTATAGTATATTATATAACACCTCCTCTGAATAAAACTGACTGAAGGCACAGGACACTGTGGCTGCACTTGTAGCTCTCCAGCAGGCCCTCCTTGCTAATTCCTTCTCCTAGACACCCAAGCAGAGGCTGTGTAGACACATCTCTGGCATACCTCTTCGTATCTCCTGCTGCGATGCTAGTGTGTACCCCACGTGAGATACCGCTTCATGTATTAGAGATGATCATTTGGGCCATTATGGAGGTAAATATCAGACTTTGGGTAGATGTAAAATAGACATGAGGCCCAGTCTGGGATCCAGAGACTTCCAAGGCTGATTCTGATTCAAAGCTCAACTTGGGAAATTTAAAAGATGATACTTCACATGTTCTACAAAGGGGATCCACTCAAGAAACTTACCTTCATGGTATCCTGAGGGGAGAGAGAGAGGAAATAGGGCTCTAAAGGGTAGAGTTGTCTATCTTTTTATTTATTATACTTCCAAACACAGAGGAGAAACATTCTTGACCCAAATTTCTATTTATGGTAATAAAAAAAAGGAACAATTTTAGTAATATATTTTCCACTTAAATAAGGTCTTGGGAGTCTCTGATGTGGAATATTTTAAAGTCTATTAATAGGAGCATGGACAGGGTAGAGGGTTGCACTGGCAAGTCAGATGTACCTGAAACATTTTTTAAAAGGGCCAAGGTAAGACAGGGTAGAATAAGAAGAGAGCAAGCCTATACGCTCTCTAATTCACCTAGGACAATTTTACCTCCAGACAGATTCCATAACTCCTGCTGGCTGCCAGGATAACAGCTAAGGTCTCACTTCCTTCAATCACAGAAGTTCTAGGGCTACAGAAGCTGTTTTTGCTGAACCAAGGCTAGAAGTGAAGCTGCAACGGCCTGACTCTGTGTTTGCATTAATGGCCCGCAATATATACAGCAGATGCTAAGGAATGAAAAGAAAATCATGGGCAGGAAAGTGACACTAAAAGGAGAATTATGGCAAGAGAAATGCAGGCCCAGAAGAACTCCATGTAGAGTGCAGCGCCTTTGCTGGCTATCTAAACATGGCTCTGCGGACACTATAGAAGGGAATCCCATTTTAAACAATCATCTTGAGTTGCTTTTCCAGGAGGCACCATGCTGGTATAAAGGGCACTGATAAAATATCCAATCAATGTTTTTTAAAAAAACCTTATTAAGGTTTCTTGTCTCCAAATTTAGAACTTGACATTTCTATGTGGCTGGAAAGCTCCCTAAAAAGCTAAACATGTGGCTCTGAGAAGTCAGATAGAGCAAACCCGTGCCCATAAGATCTCATTGAGATTCCAACAGGGAGCAGGAGGACTGAATTTGCTACAAGAGTTTGAGAATTTAGAGGTTCTGATTCATTCCAGTTTTTTCTTCCAAGAAGCATATACTTTACCATAAATTTCACCATAAGCCAAAATAAGTCTGACATTAGCCTGAAGGACTGTGTGACAGCTGAAGTAAAGCAAAATTAACCAAAGAGATTGCTGCCTAACTGTACTCAGCACTGAGGGGAGCGCCACAGTAGATGGGAATGCACATGGGTCACAGTCACTGTACATGTGATACTTACAGTCTAACTGGGGATGCAACACAGCCACACACAACCAGGGAGTGAACAAGACAGCATGATACAGAATACAATAATGTTGCAGGCTAACCGGAAAGACAGAACTGTGACTGCTTCTGATTGTCTTTCCGTAAGTGATCACATAAGTTAAAACTATGTACTGTGCTGAATAAAGGGGTATTTTCTTTCAGTTTCAAAGAACAAACAGTATTTTCTGTATCTTTTCTATATATTTGAAAAGTTAATAATGTAAATAACTGGAGAAATGTGAAAACTAGAAACAAAAATCAAATGTCAGCTGTCAACCTGACAGCTTAACATATAACACTGCTCTTGTCATATGTTACTGGTGGCAGTGATGAAAGATCAGCTGTGGCACAAAGACACAACTGAAGCTTTTAGAGGCTTGGAGATGGAAGAGGGTGCTCTGACAGGCAGCTTGTTCTTGCGTGCCAGAAAGGAACCATTTCCTAACAATGCTTTACATTTTGAACTGACACCTAAGAACAGGTGTATAGTATGTGAAAACATTATTAAGCTTCACACTGAAGGCCAGTGTTCATTATGTGCTTTAATGTGTATGTGTCACTCTTCAAGTTAAAAAGAGCAAAAGAGAGAACCCCTGGCAGTGAAGGGCTATGGGCCCAGTCACAACACACTACCCACATCCAGGTGCTGTGTTGTTCACTTCCCCAGACATGGGACCCTCACACCCTCTGACACTTGAACAATGTGTTAAGCACATTAACAAGAGGACAGGCAGCAAGGGACCATCATCCTGAACAATACACTGAGTCAGGAAATCTGAGATCTAGCCTGGGCTCTGCAACTTATTCACTGTGAGACCTTGGACAAGTCACTTCGTTTTTTTTTTTTAGTTCAGTTTTGTTGCTGCATAAAATGACAACAACAACCTTTGTTTCGTACTACTGATATGAGAGTCAAAAGTAAAGTTTCAGTGGACATACTGATGCATGCCTATAATCCCAGTTGCTTGGGTGGCTGAGGTAAAAGAATCACAAGTTCAAGGCCAGCCTGGGTAACTTAGGGAAATCTTTGTCTTGAATGAAGAAGAGGAAGAAAGGGCTGAAAGTGCAGCTTAGTGGTAGAGTGCTTGCCTAGCATTGTGTTCCATCCCCAGTATCAATCAATCAGTAATCAATTAGCATTATCTGTCTTATAATTTCTATTTCTGGTTACGGTCTACTCTTCCATTTCTACAGGTGGATAGCTCCAATTCAAGCTCTCCAACTGCTTCCTCACTATTTTGTTTGTTTTTGGTGCTGCAGATTGAATCCAGGGCCTTTATACTAATCTATGTCTCCAGCTCTTTTTACTTACTTTTAAGATTTTGAGACAGTCTCTCTAAGTTGCCTAGGCTGGGCTCAAACTTGCAAATGAATCTCTTATCTCAGCCTCTCTGAGTGGAGAGATCACAGGCATGCACCACTAGATCCAGCTTTTTGATGTTATTGGGGTTTTTTTAAACCTGTCCCCTTTAATCTCTAAGCTAAGTGATCTAAACACAAAACCCCCTTCCTTAAGAATTATTGTAAGACTCTTTGCTGGTGAGAGTTCCACCATGTATTCCCTGTTAGCACTCAAGGTTCCCATGATCTAGTCTGGATGATCACTAGACTCAACATTTTCATTCCACAACCCACACTACAGCACACAAACTGCTTGTCATTCCCCGAATATGCCAAGGAGTTTCACATCTCCATGGTTTGTTCCAAACTATCAGCTCTTCTCATACTCCACCTGGTAAGCATGTATTCACCTGTCAATCACAACTTAAAACTAACATCTACTGTGAAGGCTTTCTTTTCCTTATCTCTAACTACAACTCCTGTCTCCAACCCATACAGTTGACAATCCCACTAACTTGTAGAAGGCCCTGCGGGGGCCTTGGGTCAGTTGTCTGTCTCCTTAACAAACTATAAGCTTCTTCAGAATGGGGACTTTATCTTACTGGTCTTCGTATATTCAAAAGACCAACTTAAGTCCTTGCACAGAATATTTTAGATATTCTATCTTTATTTAAAATGATGTAACTCTAAGGATGAGAAATCATGACATTTTCTAACTTTTTATGGAGTCTTCTGAGTTCCTATACTGTATCTTAAAATAAGAGAGAGAGAGGAAGAGGGAGAAAGAGAGAGAGGGAGGGAGGGAGGGAAAGAGAGAGAGAGGAAGAGGGAGAAAGAGAGAGAGAGAGAGAGAGAGAGAGAGAGAGAGAGAGAGAGAGAGAGAGAGAGAAAAGCTTTCCTTAAATGATAAACAGTAAAACAGCTCAGTGAACAGCAATGTTGAAATAATAAAATTGTGAGAGAACGGGAGGTTAACATTTAAAGAGACCTCAGAGATCATATGGAATAAAACACTTTATGGAAGGCCTAGAGGTACTAGCAAATTGCCCAAGATCACACAGACCATAGCAGTGGCAAGAAATTTCACAGCTCATCTTCTAAAAGATGTGCCACATATAAATTCAATATGAGACATCTAAAGAATCAAAGAGTTCAGAGATTTCACAAGAACATTGTCCTGAAGAGCCCAGGTGAGGGTGGTATAAGTGACAAGTTCCTCCCATGGTCCCTTCCTGTCTATGACAAAAAGGACCTAGTGAGGTTACACTGCTGGGACCCTCACAGGTGCCAGAAGTCCCCCGGTGCCTTGGGCCTGGAGTGCACACTGCCCTGAGAACTCAGCTCTGATCCCTCACTCATTGGCACAGATGGCCCCTACCTTTCTTTCACCATCCAGGGAAATGTCTCCCCAAAATGAGTCCAGAGTTCAAGGTTTGGGCTAAAGAAACAAACTGTATCGAAAGTCAACCAGGTCTTCAAACATGTCAGACTGCTGAGGGAGATGAAAAATCTGATCCTGGGGCAGACTGGTATTTTGAGTTTTACAGGCATAATCCAGGAAATCCTTCACAGAGGCTGCCACAAAGCCAAGAGAAGAGCCATATACAGGCCCTGGAATGTTTGTTCATTTGTTTGAGTTTGCCAGCCAGGTTAGGGTGAAAGATGCCTTTCAGTGCCATGATTCCTCATTGCTGCCCTAGGGAAATGGTTCACGTGTGTCTCCAACCCATGATTTTGCACCATCAGACATGTTCCTGCATGCTTTAGGAACTGCTGCTGAGCCACCTGGGGGGAATCCAAGCCTAGGGGATGGGATTTGGGGAGGAAAGGAAGGGGATCTACCATTGTTACAAGATAACACATTCATAGGCCATAATACAATGAGGAAAATAGCTCTCCTACCATAAGCTGAATGCAGGAACTGAAATTCTGTTGGATAGAAACGTTAGTTGAAATTACCACTAAGAATCGGTGCAGTTGTACATATTACAGTTATATAAACATAGTTTGTTTTGAGATAGCAGTTTTTCCCAGCTACACAAGAAATAGTGAACGTAGAAAATATGAAGAGCCTCTACCCTGGAGAGGGTGACAGACTTGCCATCTAGGAAAAGTGCATTCACTAGGGTGGGCACACCCCTAGGTGCCACAGTGCCATCTTCCAGGCAGCTGACCTAGAAGCCACCTGATGTGAACAAGTAATCCTACGATGTACTTATCCACAGTTAGAACATATTTCACTTCTCCAAAGAACTGCACAAGGACTTCACATATGACATGTGTTAGAAGAAGTGAAGATTCGTAGACACTTCTGCCATTGTGGTCTCTTAAAACTACAGAGAGCTGGGCTCACTGCAGAGTACTCCACCCCTGAGTACAGAGGTGCTGGACAGGGGGGTACTAGAGAAGGAGCACAGGCTTGGGTCAGATAAATGGGTTTGAATCCCGCTCTACTGCTTTTTCAGTTGTGTCATATCAGATGATGTACTTCACCTCTCTGAGCAAAATGAGAGCAAGCAGCTCTAACTCACAAGAGCAAGGTGAAGTAGCCATTTGTGATCTGCCTGGCACAGTGCCTGGATCAAGGCAGGTATTCAGAGAATGCATGTTCCTTCCCCATGTTTCTTACATATAAAATGGGAATAATATGTCTGTACTTTATAAGATGTTATGAAATCAAATGAGTCAATAAATGAAACTGCTTTGTAAATACCTTTGAGGAGGTATGTCATTTTTATTTATATTATTTACCCTTATTATCCTTCTTTTCATTTTCAAGTCAGATTGTCATTAATATGACAAATGCTTTGTTCTCCAGATTGTGCAAACCAAATCTTGGCTGACTCCTGCTTCCTGTGGGGCCAAACAGATTTTAAATAAGCCTTCCCAAATCATTAAGAGCTTGGAAAAAAAAGTCTGTTTTCAGGACCAATGAAAAACTAAAAGGCGTCCCTACATCATGGACAGATGACATCTTCCAGTACTCAGAAGCGCTAAAAATAGCTCTCTCTAAGGCAACATCTTGGTCTCCCTGAAGCAACTAAAGGAAATTTAAACCCTAATGCCTGGATCTATGTGGGCAACTAGTCCAGTACTTTGGGAACCTCTCCACATCATAAAGAGCTGGCCTGGCAGGAAGCGGAGAGTAGTCTATACTATCCTCTGAACCTTCAGCTCCTCCATGGCAGAAATTTCCCCCACTGTAATCAGGAGGCTTGTGAAATCAGGCCAACATCCAAGGAGGGGAGAAGGGAAAGGAGAGAGGAAACAGGAGACAGGAGACAAGAGGCAGGGGAGAGAGGAGAGGAGAGAGGGGAGGGGGGGAGAGTGGAAGAGTATGCTTGTGTGTGCATATATAACTCAGGAGAGAAAGAGATTTTCTCAAGGTCACACTAAACTCAGAAACATAGTGAGACAGCCTGGGTCTTCCAACTTCCAGTCTGGGGCTTTCCAACAAAGTGCACTAGCACTTTGCCCTCTGTGCATTTTGTGGATTTCTGAGCAAATGATTCCTGTAGTCAGTCTGGAAATATGTTTACCTCTAAAAACATAAAATGAGCATAACTGAGTTTTGGCAGAAAACAAGGGCTTTAAAAAAACACTTTAAATTCCTTCTCTCCCTCTCCCTCTCCCTCTCCCCCCGCCTCTCTCTTACACACACACACACACACACACACACACACACACACACACACACACAGTCTCAGCTCCCTCCTTTCTGTACTACCTGGCTTTGCCAGCCTGGTTGCTCTAGGCTACCCTTCAATTTTGTTCTCCCTATTGCTTCAAAGACAGTGTAGTACTTGAGAGCTCGCTCAAGTGGGTTGTGGCAGAAGGCTAGGGTTTGGACCTTTCAGGTAGTTACCTGACTTCTCTATTTCCCATTTGGAAAATGGGAATAACAACAGTACTGACCTCAAAGATTTTTTTTTTTTTTTTTTGAGACAGGGTCTCCTTTGTAGTTCAAGTCGGCCTTAAGCTCACTATGTAGCTAGGCTCACTATGTAGCCCAGGCAAGCCTTGAACTTAGTGATCCTCCTGCCTCTGCCTCCTGAGTGCTGGGATTATTAGACGTCAGCCGCCACACCCAGCATTGTGGTATGTGGTTACCGGGGATCAAACTCGAGACACCTTGCACTTGCAAGGCAGACACTGGAACCACTGAGCTAAATCCCTGGCCCCACAAAGGTTTATTTTTACATAAAACAAGATAATATCTGGAAAGAGCTTAAAATAGTATAACACAAAAGAATTCAAAAAATAGCACAGCTATTTCTTATCCTTCCCATTTGCCAAACTAACTCTAAAATAAGCCTACAATTTTTCAGCAGAAGAGCTGAACAGTAGGATAACAGCCTAGTGCTGGGCATCTGAGCCTACATGAATTCACAGCTCCAGCTGGCCTCCATGCTTAGCCTGCTCTGTCTCACTGCTTCCTGGGAGGCTCTCGCCCTGAATCTTGGACTTTATCTCTGCTCAGTTCTGGGCCAGCGTCAGGTCACTCATCCTAAGCATTATCCACCTGTGACCTTACTGTTGGTCTGAGTGGGGAGACACCCTCTCATGTCAGGTACTCCTCTTTTCCCTGCCACTCCTCAAAACAAGGAAGAGAAATGAGCTCTGGACTGCAGTCTCCACCACAGCCTCTGAAGAGTGCTAGCTCTGTCTGTCATCACAGCTGTGTCTGACTCGTCCCCTCCACTTCCCATCCGTGCTTATTAATTACGTTCATACCTGAAAAACTCTCCTTTAACTCCACATTCCCTTCTTGTCAGCCCTTCTGTTCTGCTTTTTTTCTGGCAGCCAGAGCTGCTTATAAATACAGCCTGTACCTGCTAAATCTATTCCCCAAATCGCTGTGCTCTGGTTCCAGCCTTCCCACTGTCCTCACTACACCCAGTGAAGTCACGGGTGGTCCCCCTGAGTATGAAGACAATCTTTCTCACTCCTGATCTTACCCGATCTCCCATAGCTCACCTCACTTTGTTTCAGCTAGCTTACAAAGCCAACTTAAGGCATTAAGGTTTAACTCACTTATATATCATGACAGATTTTATAATCAGAGCCACCACAACTTTTCAGATAGAACCTACCAAATCTGATTTAGTATTTTGTCACAGACAATTTCTGAAGCTCTTATTATTGTTTTTCCTATTCCTGATTTTTTTTTGGAAATGTATCTTAGTGATTAAAAGTAAAATGTAGGACGTGGATGTAGCTCAGTGGTAGAATGCTTGCCAAGCATATACAAAGTCAATCCTGAGCACCACATACACAATACAATAATAAATGCCATTCTTCTTTTAGATTCAGTGGTTCACATCTATAATCTCAGCACTCAGCAGGCTGAGGCAAGATCACTGTAAATCCAAGGGCCAGCCTGGACTACACAGCAAGGCTGCCTCAAAAAACCAAATCAAAATAGAACAAAACAACAACAAAAAAATTCTTTAAAAAAAAATAAATATAGAGCCAGGCATAGTGATGCACACCTGTATCCCAGAACTTAGAAGGCTGAAGCCAGCCTGGGCTACATAGTGAGTTCAAGGACAGCTTGAACTAAATAGTAAGACTCTAGTTTTAAAAACAAAACAGAAAAACTGGGCGTGGTGGCTCACGCCTGTAATCCCAGCCCTTGGGAGGCAGAGAGAGAAGGATTGCTGAGTTCGAGGCTTGCCTGGACTACATAGTGAGCACAGAGCCAGCCTGAACTACAAAGCGAGACCCTGTCTCAAAAAATGAAAAAAAACACACACACAAAAAAAACAAAACAAAAAAGTAAATATAAAATTAGTGCTGAGATACCACATTGATTCTTAGCCCATGTGTCACTGCTTCTTTACAAGCTCTTACAGTGAAGGCAACTTCCTAAAGTTTGAATCACCTATAGTGTCTCCCACAGTACCTCTCAGATATAACAGGGCCAAAATAAATGCCTGTATAATGACATGTCTATGTGATAACTTTAGGAGTTAATATAATTTATTTGCATGAAATAGTTCTTGTTTGCCAAAAAACAAAGATCTATCTGATAACTTCATGGGGTGGAGGAGGGGGAGGAGACAGACAGATGGACAGGGAAAGAGGAAAGGAGGGGAAGAAGGGAGGGAGGGAAGGGAAGAGACAGAGTTGTGACATGATTCCAAGGTTCAGATCTAGATCTTTAGACCCAGCCCATGTTCTTTTCTGCTTTAAATACCCTAAAAGAAAGGGAATGCAAGGAGAATGACTGGCACAGAAAAGCACAGGACAGAGAGACAGAACATCTGCCTAAACTCTTAGAGATTCTCAAGACAACATGGGACAAAACACTCCTTCTCCCTGGATCTCTGCCTCAAGTGAAGAGCTGAGCTGAAGAATCTCTGAGGTCTTTTCAAACTTTCTAGTTTTGTAAGAATAAGTACAAAAGCAAGGAAATGGGATATGTTAGGACATTCAAGGCCTTTCAAGTCTGACTTCTGGATTTGTAGTTCAGATTCATCTAATCCCCCTCACAGCTTTCATCACTGCTGCTACTTCTAGGTTCCTAACAATTTCCATGTCTCCATGCCTTTGCAATGCGACGCTCTGCCTGGAATGCCCCAAAATCCTTTCGGCTTGCTTAAAAGAACACCTCTTCCTTCTCTCTCAAGTTTCCTTTGCAAGCTGTACAGTGCAGTACTGTTATCCCCAGGTAGACTGTGGGTCCCTCCTCTATTCTTTTTTTTTTTTTTTTTTTTTTGCTTTTTGGAGACAGGGTCTTGCTTTGTAGTTCAGGCTGGCCCTGAGCTCACTATGGTGCCCAGGCAAGCCGCCGCGAACTCAGCAATCCTCCTGTCTCTGCCTCCCGAGTGCTGGGATTACAAGCGTGAGCCACCACGCCCAGCATTATATGTGGTAACCGGGGATTGAACTCAGGTCCTTACGCTTGCGAGGCAGGCGCCGGAACCACTGAGCTAACCCTCCGGCCCCCCTCCTCTATTCTAACATATATTATTATTATTTTTTGGTACTGGGAATTGAACTCTGTCACTTGCCAGGCAGGCATTGTGCCACTAAGCTAAGTCCCCGGCCCTAACATGTATTCTTTTTATAATACTTATATTATACTGCAATGAATTTGTTTGTATGTTAGGTTTCAAAGTGGATTGTGAACTACTTCAGGCAATGATAGCATCTGTCAATTTTTCCTGCACAGTATGGAGAACATTTAACAAATAAATATAGTACACACTTGTTGAGTAAATGAAGAGAACCTTACATAAAACCACCTACAACCCTGAAGTAGGTGGTTGTATTGCAGTTGAATCTTGGGGCAGAGGGGTGGCTTGCAGGGAACTGCATAATCAGGATTCAAACCCAGGACTTTCTAATCTCAGAGCCCATACCTCCCTGCTGTGTGAAAGTATTTGCTGAGCAGAGAGCTTCATATCTGCCTCAAACCTCTGCAGTGCTCCTGGACTAAAACAGAATAAGCCTTTCCAGTATTCTCAAACCCATTTCAACTTCTATCCAAGAAATAATGGGCTTTCATTATTTTTGAAAAATATGTAGCTTGTCTTGGCTTGAAAGCAGCTCTTTAATCCATAATGGCAAGTCTCTCACTCTTCCAAATTTATACCCCAGGAGTCTGCTGCACGTGTGTCTGCATGTTTCCCACTGGCAGCCCCAGGGGAAACCGAGCAAAGAACAGATTTGAATGTGGCTAGGAAAAGCATTAAAGGTTCTGTGAAGCGGATGCATGTCTCTCGTGTTCCAGAACAGGAGAGAGCAGCCAACCTTAAGTCCCAAGGAGAAGAAAGATTCTACTCCCACCCCCACCCCAAAATTGATCTGTCTAGAACCCAGAGAGGACTCTTAGGAAAATCAAGCCTGGACAGACTAAGCTCAGAGCAAACTGATAGGAACAGGCCAGCAGGTGGGTTTGTTTTTCCAAATAGAGTTTTGCCTCCCCACTATTCACCATAGTTTCCCACTCCCTCTGCTTACCTGGAGCATAACTGGGATTATTGGTTGGGTACAGGCTAGGATTATAGGCAGGGGCTGCTGCTGGGTAGGCTGTGGGGTAACCTATAACAAGAAAAAAAAAAGCCTTACTTATGCAAAAATAAAACAAAACACAAACAAAAATTAGATTTCTGAGCAAACAGAATCCAAGTTCCAGGCTTGGCTTTCAGTTTCTTCATGGGCCATTCCTGACTGTACATGTGACCAGTTTCAGACTCTCAAAAAAAAAAAACCAACAATGAACCCATACCACAATCCCAATATTGGAAGATTTTATATATATATATATATATTTTTTTACACACACACACGTGTGTGTGTATATATATTTATGTTTACATATTCTCATTGTAAAAAGATAAGAAACAACACAGAAGTGCACATGGTAAAAACTCTAAATTTATCTTCAGATTCCTCCTACAATTCTACTCTTTTCCTCAGAGTTAACTACCTTAACAGTTCAGCATCTATTTTTCCACATACACTAGCCTGTATCTTTTTTTACTGTTGCTCTTTTACACAGGGTGCTGCTTTGTAGTCCAGGTTATCCCTGAACTCCCAATCTTCTCAACTGAGCCACCCGAATGCTGGGATTACAGATGTGCAATGAGTGGTTGGGAAAAGATGCTCAGAGTCAGCTCCCAAGAACATGCACAAGCCAATTCCTGTTCACCATAGCATAATACACATAGGTTTTTAAAACTAACTTTAAAAAAAATGAATTTTCCAAATTTTCCATTTTAACCATTTAACCATTAAGTAGGACTGATTATATTCACACCATTGTGCAGCTATCAATATTACCTGTTTTTATAATCTTTTCATCATCCGCAAAGAAACTCTGTAACCAGTAATAACTTTCCACTCTCTAACCCCCATTCTGTAATCTCTAATCTACCTTTAGTCTCTATGATTTTGCCTGATAGGTATTTGATATAAGTGAATCATATTTTACTTGTCTTTTTATATCTGGATTCTTTCACTCAGCATTGTTAATAAAGTTCAATCAGGTTATAAAATGCATCCAAACTTATTTCCTTTTATGGCTGAATTATATTCCATCTCACATTTGCACCACATCTTGTTTGTCTTTTCATCTGTTGAGGGATACCTGAGTTGTTTCTACCTTTTGACTACTGTGAACAACTTTGCAAGGAACAATGGTATACAAACACTTGAGTCTTTGTTTTCAATTCTTCTGGAATCTCTCACTTTGTTGCCCAGCCTGGCCTTGCTCTCATGATCTTCCCAAATCCATGGGTGTGAACCACCATAGTTGGGTGAGACTTAGGTTCTGAAGGAACCACTAAACTGTTTTTCACAATGGTTGCACCGTTATACATGAGGATTCAAATTTCTCCATATCTTCACTAATGGTTGTTTTCTTTTTTTTTTAATTGAATTCTTTATTGGTACAATTTATATATATCTCAAAATCACATATAACATTGGGAAATTTGTACCAGTATATGCTACAAGTTAATTCTCATTTTTACCCATATCCCTACCCACGCCCCCTGTTTTCTTTTTTTTTAATTACAACTTTTAGCTGGGCATGGTGGCACATGCCTGTAAATCCAGTGTTCTGGGAGACTGAGGCAGGAGGAATCCTGAGTTTGAACCCAGTCTTGGCAATTTAGTAACTTAGTAAAATCCTGTCTCAAAATAAAAGAGGACTAGGGATATAACTCAGTGCAAGGGCCTTTGGTTCAATCCCTAGTACTCAAACAAAACAAAACACCAAACGACAGTTGGTGTGCTGTGGAATCTCATTACAGTTTTGATTTATACTTCCCTAATGACTAATGCTCACAAGATGTTGAGCATCTTTTTATATGCTGCTTGGATAGCTGTATATCTTCTGTGGAGAGCTGTCTATTCAAATGCTTTGCCCATTTAAAAAACTAGGTTGTGTTTTTGCTGTTGTGCTATAGGAATTCAGTATTTATACTAACATGGAGTCACTGTCAGACAAAGGATCAGATATATTTCCTCCATTCTGTGAGTCGTCTTTTCACTTTCTATATCATGCCTTTGATGCAAGTTTTTAAAACTTTAAGCCAATTTATCTATTTTTTTTCTTCTGGTGGTTAAACTTTTAGTGTCATAGCTAAAAATCTACTGTCAAACTGAAAGTTATGAAGATTGACCTTTATGTTGTCTTCTAAGAGTTTTATGGTGCATATTCACATTTAAATCATTGAAAAAAAGTATTTATGGAGGGGTGGTATTGGAAACTGAACCCAAGGGCCTTATGAATGCTAAGCGCTCTACCACTGAATCACAACGAAGCTCTTTTTAAATTTTAAGGCAGGATCTCACAGTTCCCAGGCTGGTTTTGAACTTGTGATCATCCTGCTTCAGCTGCCCAAGTAGGTGGAACTGCAGATTTCGTCTTCACACGGGGCCACTGATGCATTCAGAGTTAATGTTTATATACAGTCTGGAGTAAGGGTATATACAATTTTTTTTTTTTTTGAGACAGGGTCTCACTTTGTGGTTCAGGCTGGCTCTGAATTCACTATGTAGCCCAGGCAAGCTTCAAATTCAGCAATCCTCCTGCCTCTGCCTCCCGAGTGCTGGGATTACAGGTGTGAGCCACCACGCCTGGCACTGTGGGATGTGGTATTGATTGATGGTGGGCGTGAGTCACTACACCCAGCATTCTATGTGGTCACAGGGATCGAACCCAGGACCTTGCGCTTGCGAGGCAGGCGCCGGAACCACTGAGCTAACCCTCCGGCCCAGGGGTATATACAATTTTATATGTTACTTTTTCACTCCAACATCATAAACATTTGCCAATATAATAGACCATTATGTAGTACATCAAATCACTTAAACATTGTCTCTATTTTTAGTGTTGTTTGTTTGTAATTTTTAATTTAAAAAAAAAGAAAAAAGAAATACTCACTTTTATTACAATTAAGAACCTAAAACCACCTAAATGCATCTTTGGTTGCAACTCTGTTTCTTTAAGATTAGTTGTAGGGGGTTGGGATGATGGTAAAAATATGAGAATTGAGATATGTCATGTATAGGTACAGATTCTTCAAGATAAATGTGATCATACTGTATACTTAAATTACCAATAAACTTAATAAAGGGAAAAGTTACCTGTAGTGATGATGTGGTGATGCATACCTATAGTTCTAGCATTCATAGGAGGGTAAGACAGGAGGATTTCAAATTCAAGGTCACCCTGGGCTACATAGCTAGTTCAAGGTTAACCTAAACTATATAGTAGGAACTTGCCTCAAAAAACAAAAGAACTATTTTAAAGGTTCATTCATTCAAAATATCGAGCATGTACTCTGTGCCAGACACTGGTTTAGAGACTTTTATCAGTGAACAAAAGAAATAACCCTACCTTTGTAAAGCTTAAGCAGGAGAGAATAAACAGTAAACAAAATATTAAATGTCATGAAAAAGGTAAATTAAAGGACACAGAACTGTCTGTGTTGAGACTGAAAATACTGTAATGTTCCAAAGAATAATCAGGATAAGAAACCCAGAAGAGGTAAGATTTCTGCAAAAATATGAAAGATGAAGATCAGTAGGAAACTATCTGCAAAGGGTATGTACTTTGTCACACTGCTTCCTAGAAAGCTATCAACCTGAGTATCCACTAGCAGCAGCATGTAAGTGCCTGTCTCACTATTCCTTGTAGTTTTTAAATGCTCATTTGTATTTGACTGACAATGGAAAGCTGGTTTTAAAAGTCAAAGATTAAATCCCTAAATCCCTAAAAGCTTCTTGGGGATTTGTAAATATTGGAGCTTTAATAATGTATCCTTGTTAATATGCTATTCCCTACATCCTTCCCAACTACAAAGAAGATTCATCCCCCTCTCCAATCATTCTCTGATTTTATAATTGAGGAGCCAACTTGCCACTTAATTAGTAACCTAGAGGTGTGCCACTTCTCTAGAAGTACGTCAGGGAAGCTAACTGATCCAGTCTCATGGCTGCAATTTGTATTCAGCTTCGCACGTGAGATTATGCAGTCACACAGATGATCACTGTTCTGTCATTTTAGATACCTTTAACTTTAGGAACGGTTAAAGAGTCTTCTTCCAGTCCAAATATATCATGTATAGGTGTAAACTCCCTTGGATGAATGTGACCATTATATATATTTAAATTGTACCAATAAAATTAATAATAATAAAAGAATCTTCTTTCAGCATTTCCAAGCACAGACATTCCTCTTTTAATGACAGAATTCCTGCCTGTTCCCCCCAACCAGGTCATTAATTGATTTGGTTACCAAATGAAGAATTACATATTCTATGTACATTACAACATCCAGAACAAAGAAATGGTCAAAGCAAACTCACACTTGATGACTTTGGTTTTATTTCCATAATTTTTACATGCAATATTGCAATGCATAACAGAATGAAAAAACTACAGGACTTTGCAGCAAAAATTACAGTACCGTAGTAAGGTGTGCTGTACCAAAAAAAAAGACATCAAGGCTCTACAAACAAGCATACAGATATACGGAACTGTACATCCAGGCATGGCAGCACATGTCTGTAATCCCAATCCTACTGTAATGATGTTTCTACTTTTGCCATAGGTCTAAAAATAATACAACTACCTTGACTGGAACCTCCCAAACCATGAACCAAGTAAATATTCACTTATTTGACTTTCTCAGGTACTTTATCACATTGAGAAAAAGTTGACTAACACTCCATGCATCAAACGTCAAAAATGTACACCAGACATAGGACAGCCTTCTCAATAAATAGTGCTAGGAAAACAAAATATTAGACTCTCGCCTTTTGTCATGCAAGAGAGCAATGAAATGAAAAGCTGTTTTGTTTTCGTTTTCTGAGACAGTGTCTTGTTACACAGTTCAGGCTGCCCTTAAACTATGTACCCGAGATTGGCTTCAAACGCAAAGCAAACCTCCTACCTCAGCTTCCTGAGTGCCAGGATTATCAGCATGCGCCACTATGTCCAGTTAAAAATTTTGTTTTCTGTTTTTTTTTTTTCTTTTGAAACAGGGTCTTGCTTGGTAGTTCAGGCTGGCCCTGAGCTCACTATGTAGCCCAGGAAAGCCTCGAACTCAGAAATCCTCCTGCCTCTGCCTCCCAACTGCTGGGATTACAGGCGTGAGCCACCAGGCCCGGCACTGTGGTATGTGGTACTGATTGCTGGTGGGCGTGAGTCACCTCACCTGGTGTTGTTGTATGTGGTTACCTGGGATCAAACCAGGGACCTTGCACTTGGTAGGCAGGCACCAGAACCACTGAGCTAAATCTCCGTCCTGAAAAGCTATTTATTGAAAAGATACAATTGAAAAATCTTTAGCTAGACTAAGATAAAAAGTTCTAAATAAATAAAATCAGAGATGAATAATGAGATAGTATATATGGTACCATAGAAATGAACAAATATATGCCAAGAAATTGAAAAACCTGGATCGGAGGAACCTCTGGACACTTATAACCTATCAAAATTGAACCAGAGAAATACAGAAAAGGTGAATAAATGAGACTTCTTCAGTATTGAGACTGAAGAAGTAATAGAAAGTCTCTCAACTAAGAAAAGGCCAAGACTTCATTATTGAATTCTACCAAATTCTTTTAAATAAGAATTTTTATTCTTTTAAATAAGAACTTTTAAATCTTTTCAAAATATTCCAAAAAATTGAAAACACTAAAGAAGATATACCATAATCAAGTGTCAAGATAATTCAACATGAAAATCAATAAATGTAATACATCATATCAGCAGAAGGAAAGAAAATACTGTATGATTAGCTAGGTATCCTGATGCATCCAAATAATCTCAGCTATTTGGAAGGCTGAGGCAGGAGAACTGAGGGTTCAAGGTAAGCCTGGGCAATATAATAAGACCCTGTCTCAAAAAAATATGTATCTCAAATCCAGGAAAAAAATGTATAAAATCTAATATTTCTTCATGACAAAAACCTAACAAATAAGGTATAAACAGAAAATATCTCAACACAGTAAACTCTATATATAGTATAACAAAGCACTGCTTGCTTATTTATTTATTTATTTATTTATTTATATCAAAAACACACTTACTGAGAATTAAGCCAAGAAAGTAATACCAGGCTGGAAATGAAGCTCAGTGGTAAAGTATTTGCCTAGACTCACCAGACCCTGGATTTGAGCCTCAGAAACTCACCCAGCACAACCACCAGCACAAAAAAAACAACAACCACACACACACAAAAAAAAACTTAGGATAATGCTACTCTCAAAGTACTACGTTACATAGATAAGCTCTTAGGCTACTATTATTTCCAAATATAAAATGCTTTAAAATACATTTTTAATTCTTATTGATTCCAATCCTTTTCAAATTTGTTCTTTACACTTGTCTCCATATCACTAAGTAAAAATCCAACTCTAGCCAAAAACAGCCAGCCAAATTCTTGACTCTATTCTTTCTCTATTCACATCCAATGTACCAGCAAATATTTTCAATTTCACTTTAACATATATTCAAAATTTGACATATCTCATTACTATATACCTATCTTAATCCAAGTTATCATTACTTTCTAGCTGTATTACTATAACAGCTTTATAACTGATTTTCCTGCTTGCACCTTAGATCCCAGATGGTTTATTTTCCATAGCAGTCAGTGATCTTGTTAAAATCACCAATCAGATTACAGAATAGGTAAGCCCCTGAAGTAGTTTACCATGGCAGTGTGAAATAAATCCTTTTAATGACCCATCTGGGTCTCTATTACCTGTCTAAACTCCTCTTCTCCTATCTGTGGCCTTGTCTACCTTCTCCAGCCACACCAGCCTTCCTGATGTTCTCTCAAATGTGTCAAGTCCCTTCATTTTAGAACCTTTATTCTTTCTGCTCCCTCTTCCTAAAACTGCTGAAAGCACGTGTTCATTCTCTCTAAATCATATTCTCATCACTCTCTGTGCTCCTCTAAGGTTCATTTTTCTTCACACCATTAAACTATTTGACGTATGTATTTGCTTATGTGGCCACTGTTTATCTCCCACCAAAATGTAAACTAACACGCTCGCTAACAGAATATAAACTAACGCACGCACTAGTTTGAGGCTTTCCTCCTAGAAGTCTCCTCCCAAGGCTGTCCCCAGAGGCTCAGCACCACCCAGAAGAACAGAGTGCATTCTAGACCCTGCGCCAACTCAAGACTGACTGGTCATTGGTGGCAAACCATACTGAGTGAAATAATATACCCTGTATACAATTTATACTTCACCCATTGCTCATACAGAAGGTATTTTTCATTTGAGCCTAAAATACAGACTAATGTTACAGTATTTCTCCTGCTTTATTGATAAGCAAACAGAGGCCCCAAGGCAAACTGACTTTTTGGCTAAGATTATTGAGTAACTCAGTGGTAGAAGTGGGGAGGGTACGCCAAACCAGTGCCTTTTCTACACCTACAAAATAACTTAGACCTTGGAAACAAATTTGCATGCATATATATACACATATATACATATATATATACACATATATATATATACATAGACACACACACACATACATTTTTGTTTTGTTTTGTTTCTTTTGAGACAGGGTCTCACTTTGTAGCTCAGGCTGACTCTGAGCTCACTATGTAGCCCAGACAAGCCTTGAATTCAGCAATCTTCCTGCCTCTGCCTCTTTAGTGCTGGGATTACAGGCATAAGCCACCATGTCCAGATATATTTATATTTTTAAAATCAAGAATGAAGAGAATAAATGAACCCAAGCAAGCTTTTCTTCTTTATAGCCCACAGGCTGTGTAGTGATCAAGTTTCCAGGGACTCTGATATGTACTTTTTTTTTTTTTTTGAGACAGGGTCTCGCTTTGTAGTTCAGGCTGGCCCTGAACTCACTATGTAGCCCAGGAAAGCCTCGAACTCAGCAATCCTCCTGCCTCTGCCTCCCGAGTGCTGGGATGACAGGCGTGAACCACCACGCCTGGCACTGTGATATGTACATTTTAACTGCTCTATAGATGTCAATACAATCTAATCCTCTTTCTTGTTCTTACTAGGATTAGCACTAAAGAAAGCTATTTTTTATTAATATGGAAATTAGAAATTCTTTTAACAGCAATCAGGGGACTATTTCAAAAACTATTTGATCTTTAGGAACTAAAAATAGTAAAGCATCAGAAAACTAGTGGAAACTAACTCTGGCTCAAGAAGACAAGGGGTTACTCCTTTTTGAGCAGTAAGACATTGAGGTAATGAAGACACTTTAGGTCTGAAGTTCATGATTAAAAAGAAAACCACCTTTTCCCTCAATGCCATGGTGACCAAACATAAACCTAACAGAAGTCTTTATTCTCTCAAAATAAAAAAGAGGAAAAGAAAAAGGAATATGGACTCTGTATTATTTTCAGGACACTATCTAAGCACTTATTTATCTGGTTTAATCTTTAACCTACAAAATATACTATTAGTCCCATATTATTTTAGTTTTTGAGACAGGGTCTTATTATGAAGCCCAGGCTGGCCTCAAACTCATGGCAACCCTCCTGCCTCAGCATCCCAAGTGCTGGAATTAGAACCATGCACCATTACACCTGTATGCTTCCATTTCAGAAATGAAACTATCAAGACATATCTTCTTATACAGATGGTAAGTACAGAGTAGAGACAATTCAGGTGTGAATGAAACAAAATCTATGCCTATCAATCTCCTGGCTTCTCAAAATGTGAATCTATTGAGTATAAATCTCTAGATTTGGTTATCATTGCTATTTGCATGGCCAAGAACCCTTTATTCTATCACTAAAACAAAACAAGAATCTACTTTGTAGCATTAATTTGGTCAAAGATTGATCCTTTTTTTATTTTTGAGACAGGTTGGCCCTGAGCTCACTATGTGGCTCAGGCAAACCTCAAACTCAGCAATCCTCCTGCCTCTGCCTCCTGAGTGCTAGGATTACAGGAGTGAGCCACCACACCCAGCATTGTGGTATGTGGTACTGATTGCTGGTGGGCCTGAGTTACCAAATCTGGGAATTGTATGTGGTTACTGGGAATCGAGCCAGGGACCTTGAGCTTGCTAGGTAGGGACCAGAACCACTGAGCTAAAATCTCCAGCCCCACTTTTTAAAAAGAAAGCTATTCTGTTCCCACTCAGTATCTTAATTTAGGACATGCTCATATTATTGAAAGGTATCACTCAGGCACTGAATACAGAGTTGGAAGAGGCATTAGAGGTGACAGTCAAATTTGTCACTCAGCACAGGAATACCATGGAGGAGTGACCACATAGCTGGCAACACAGCTTATGTCAGCACACCCTTCCTTCTGATGACGACATGTATTAGAAACTCTCCACACATAAGCTCCTGTTGCAGAATTCTGGGAGTTGAAAATTCTTTAATCCAGGCTAATAACCTGCCTTATGAAGAATCTTACCCAGAACACTTCCCTGGCCATTGGTCCCATTCTACTCTCCCAAAATATGTCTAATCCCTTTGTTCTAGGACAGAGCCCCCAAAATACCAAGACATTGTTATTCTTCCTTAATTTTAATTTACACCCCCCTCCTGTGTGTGTGTGTGTGTGTGTGTGTGTGTGTGTGTGTTAGAATCAAACCCAAGGACACTCTACCTCTGAGCTACATCCCCAGCTCTTTTTATTTTATTTGGGGAACAGGGTCTTATTAAATTGCCAAGGTTGTACTCAAACTTGCTATCCTCCCGTCTGGGCCTCCCTAAGTGCTGGGATTAAAAAGCAACCTACCCAATTCCTGCCCTTCAACTTTGGCCATTCTGAACTACTCTCTCATCAGACTTCAATTTACAACTCCCCAGTATCAGTCAGTGTTCTCACTTAAATCAGCATCATGGTTAAGTATCACATTGCCTTATCATTTTTTCTTAAATTTTTGACACAGGATCTTACTTTATAGTTCAGGCTGGCCCTGAGCTCATTCACCATGTAGCCCAGGCAAGCCTCAAACTCACAGCAATCCTTTTGCATCTACTTTCCCACCCAGCACTGTGGTATGGGGTTATCAATGCTGGGCTTATAGGTCTGAGTCACCATGCTTACCATTGTGGTATATGGTTACCAAGGATCAAATTTGGGAACTTGCGCTTGCAAGACAGATGCTGGAACTATTGAGCTAAATCCCTGGCCCACATCGCCTTACCTTAAAACAATTCAGTTTTTCTTCCTGCCTTATTCACTCTTCCACTGATGTCTTTTCTTTTCTTTTTTTTGAGACAAGGCCTTACTCTGTTTACTCAGGCGGGTCTTTAACTCTCAATCCTCATGCCTCAGTCTCCCAAGTAGCTGAAACTACAAATGTGTATGACTGTGTCTAGCTACTGATTTTCATAACTACTGACTTTTAAATTTCAGTTGAACTGACAAAACAAGATTCAATTATTGTGGTCAGTGAAGGCCAGAAGTGAATCTATTTGAATTTTTCACCATAATCACTGAAGAAAGCAGAGGAACTTCACTTTATAATTGTACCTCCTCAACCTCCCTCTTGTGTTTAAACTGTGAATAGACTCTGTACCCTGCTAAGTAACTAAGTAACAAACAGGTTGTAAAATGTCCTTGGAGCAATGTGCTGTGCCATGTTCCCGGAAGAGCCACAAAGCATTCCAGACCATTAAGCGACTGCCTTTTGGTAAAATAACCATATAAGGTAAAAATAATACACCACCAATAGACGACTGACAAATATGCTAGTTCAAAGTGTTAGCCAATTGCTGTAAAGATTAAGATACCCCTCCCATATGAAACCCAAGTGACTTTAAAAAGAGCCTGTAACTGTTTTTCAGGGTCTCCAGTCTAGTATTGGTAGACCCACTGCATGCTGTGCTAATAAAGTGCTCTTGCTTTTTACATACACATCTGGTAGTCTTCTTGGGGAAGCACGATTCAGGCACAACAATCACCAGAATAGTTAGCATCTAGCAAATGCTTCTGCACCAAACATGGTGCTAGACACCTTCTTTAACTCAGGAGCTTGCAGTCTAATGTGGAAAAAATACAGGTTATTTAAATTATACTATAGGCAATATAATGTACAGTCAGAAGTTTAGTCAATTCAGACAGCTGAGAAGGAAATGAACAGATTTGAGAGAATTGAGAATGGCTTCTGAGGAACAAACATCTTAGTTGGATTTAAACAACGAATGGGAAGAATTCGTCAGAGGTGTGAAGGGTGGTGATATGCATGCATTCTATGTATGAAGGCATGAAAATGCATAGTATATTAGGGAAAGATAAGGAGATCCAGCGGGAGTTTACACTGTACAGGGAAAAGTGGGAGGAAAAGAAGAAAAAAGGCAGATGGGGGGCAAATTGTGAAGGGACTTGAATGCCAAAAGGGATAGAATTTATTAGTAAACAACAGGAAGTTATTAGAGATTTTTAACCTGGGGAGTTTCAGATCTGCCTTTTACAAAGATTATTCTAGTAGCAGTATGGAAGTGGATTCCAAATGAGCAAGATCAGAGACCTACTAGGAAGTTAGCCCAATAAAAAGGCTAAAATACACAATAGCAATGAGATAAAGAAGGGGAAAAATGCAAAGATATTTCAGAGACAGCTTATAAAAATCAATCCTAATAGTAGCATCCCATTTTTAGTGCTATAGGCTAAGAAAATACAAAGCAAGATGGTAAACTGCAGGATTTGCAGACTGTCTCTTTTCTTCAACAGAAGGAAGGAAAGAAAATAAATTAAAAGGACCTTTGAATTGTTAGCTCCAAAAAAAAAAAAAAAATGCCTGAATCTGGATTCCTCTTACTAGCTGGGAGGGCTGGCTGCTGAGAGTGCTAGACTGTTGAGAATGTAGGTCAGCCCAACCAGCAGCAGTTCTACAGTCCTGGCTTCCGGCCTGCCCACCAGCCTGAATTTGAAGTAGCCAGTATTCTAAAGTCAAGGCCCACCCACCCAGCCTCACACAGGCGGCCCAGGGAATTGGAAAGAGCCTGAACTGTGAGGCACTGCTCTCACCGCAAGGCGGCTCCACTAAGGTAATAAAAAGTGCGGGAGGGCCGGGGACTTACCTCAAGTGGTACCGTGTCTACCTTGGACGCACAAGCACCGGAGTTTGATGCCCGGTACCGGTACCAACAAAAAGAAAAAGGTACGGGATATCCAGTACTCAACTGTGCTCTGACTGCTGGATCTCCAGGGAAAGCATCTCCATTCAGGTTGTGGCTAGTCACCTCTGGGTCATTCGAGCACAGCAGAGAAAGGTAATAAAATCTAAGCAAGCTTAACTTGTCATGTTGTTAGTGTAGAGAGACAACACAGGAAACAAGGGTGCATACACAGATGCTCATAATGGTTTTAGGTAAGATGGAGTCTGTGTGGCATTCTTAAAGGGGGAATTTTTTTTTAAACCAATCTAAAAATATCTCTGCAGTTTCTTATCTGCTGGAATTGGAGAAATCTTAATGGAAAGCAGATGGCCTATTGTGCATCTCAAACTCCAAACCAGAGTGCTTTTTCTCTTTCTCCTAACTCAGTGAGGCAACTGGGAAGTCCCCAGTACTTCCTGGTTTTTGGTCAACAGTCTCAATCTGTGTACACTTAAATTTTAAACACAGATAAAAGAGCAGAGTGAAATTTTGTAAATTTAATGATGTGGTCCCTGAACCCCTTTCTCTGTTCACTGCACTATTCATTACTTTATTATTCTCCTTAAAGAGATGCGACAATGGGGAAAATCTTGCTTAGATTGAATAAATTATATTGGGTACTCGTATTCCATATAAAAAATAAAATGATAGCTTTGCATAGTGGCAATATCGTAGCCAATGGTTTATTCAAGGCACAATTAATGCTAATTAAAAACTAAAAAAAAATGAGATCCTTACCTTACCCTTCTCCAGTTTCAGAAAAAACAAAAAGCTAAATATGAAATAAAATAAAATTTTAAAATTATTAGAAATAGGAAAAGACCAGTATGATCTTGGGGTTAGGGAGTATTTCTTAAATAAGAACAAAAGGAAAAATCACAAAACAGTAATACATTCATCAGAATATAAACTTTTATATGACAGAAGAGCCCATACACAAAGTGAAAAAACAAGTACAGAAGAAAAGACATCTGTAATACATGCAACAAGGTCAATATCCAGAATAAAAAACTCACATTAGTCAACAAAAAATGAAAATAGTATGACTAATTCATAGAAGGAATCAATCAATTGGAAAGAGAAAAAAATATGAAAGGACTTTCAACTATACCAGCAATCAATGAAATACAAATAAAAATATATGGCATTTAATTCATTTTATGTCTATCAGGCTATAAATATTTATTATTATTATCATTTATTCATTTGTGCTCTGGGAATGGAAGGCAGGACCTTTGTGCAGGACTATATTCTCAGCCTTTTTTTTTTCAGTTTTAAAAAGAATTTTCACACAGGATTTCAAAAAGTTATTTAGGCTGGGCTTGAATTTGCACTCCTCCTCTGATTGTTTTTTGTGTGTGGGGGGGGGGTGTTACTGGGGATTGAACTCAGGACCTTGCGTTTATGAGGCAGGTGCTGGAACCACTGAACTAAATTCCGGGCAGAACTTGCAATCTACTGTGCAGAGATATATCACAGGCATGAACCACCACACCACCACACCTGGAAAGACTGGTAAACATGTTAAGATTTGATAGTATCAAGTGTTGGAAAGAATGTGAAGTAAAGTTAGTATTTTGCTAAAGACTTTTCTATTTATATTCAAAATGGGCCCACCACCCTCACCTCATCCCATAATGCAGACTGAACCCAAGGTCTTGGCACAGAGCTACATCTTTAGGCGGTTTTGTGTGTTTTATTTTGAAACAAGTTTCTAAGTCTGCCTTAGCCTCTCAGAGTGCTGGGATTCTGGTTTGTGCCACTCTGCATCCAGCTCAAAGTGCCACTCTGGTCTAGTTTTCTTTTCTTGTGATGTCTGTGCCTGGTTTGCTATCAATGTAATAAAGACCTCAAACAATAAGACAGGAAGTGTTCCTCCATGTTTTCTATTTCGAAGAGTTTGTGAGGAACTGATACCAATTATTATTTAAATGTTTGGTAGATGTCACCAGTGAAGCCTGGACTCTTCTTTGTGGGAGGTTTTTGTTTTTAAATTTATTAATTCTTTTTTTTTTCTTGAGACAGGGTCTTGCTCTGTAGTTCAGGCTAGCCCTGAGCTCACTATGTAGCCCAGGCAAGCCTCAAACTCAGCAATCCTCCTGCCTCTGCCTTCCAAATGCTAGGATCACAGGCATGAGCCACGATGCCCAACACTGCGGTGTGAGGCACTGATTGCTGGTGGGCGTGAGTCACCACACCCAGTATTGTTGTATGTGGTTACCAGGGATCCAACAAGGGACCTTGCGCTTGCTAGGCAGGCGCCGGAACCACTCAGCTAAATCCCCAGCCCTAAAATTACTAATTCTTTTTGTTATGGGTCTACTCAGATTTTCTATTTGGTAGTTTTTATTGTTGTTCTTAGGAATTTGTCTATTTCATCTGTTTTGTTTTCTTTCTCTTTTTTTTTTAAGACAGGCTTACTTTGTAATCCAGGCTGGCCCTTAACTTACTCTATAGCTCAAGGTGGCCTCAAACTTGTGGCAATCCTCCTGCCTCAGCATCCCAAGTGCTGGGATTATAGGCATGCATCACCATGCCCAGCTTTATATGGCAGTTCTATTTTTAGTTTATTGAGGAACAACCACACTGACTCCCATACTGGCTATACTAATTTAATTCCCACCATCAGAGTAAAAGGTTTGCGTAGCATGCATGAGGCACTGGGTTTGATTTCTAGCACTGCCCTCCCCCAGAAAAACATATTAGGGCATAGATATAAATGCATTTAATTTATGCTCAGGTTGTTAAAAATACATTTTAAAATTTATTGTATTATCTTCAAGACTGCATTCTTTATTTATGAAACAAGACCTTGCTATATCAGGCTAGCCTTGAACTCACTAGGTAGCCCAGGCTGACCTTGAACTCATGGCAATACTTACTCCTCCTCAGCCTCCCTGTGCTAATTTTACAGGATTGTGTCACTACATCTGTCAAATCCTGTACTGTACAGCCTTTCTTAGCTAACTTTTCCCGGTACTACAATTAGGTATTAGCCAGGAGGCCAGAAATCTATGCTTTTTAGAATTATGTATAGGTTACATGTTAACATCCAAGTGCCTAACTTCAATACTAAGTATATATTTTCATCAACTCAACTAGCAAGCACATATAACCCTGGTATCAAATAGGCTGAATAAAGGCTATCACAGATGAGAACACAAAATGGTATGGGAGAATAGAAAAAAGAAAGAACACTTTTATGGTGTGGCTTCTAGATTGAAGAGACTCCTACAACTCCAAGTTAAGGACAGGAGATGCCTTAAGTAGTGTATTTGTGCTCAAGCAATATAGTCTACTACTCTTGTGGACACTGAGTCTACATATCAAACTAAGAGAAACTCTACAGCATTATACAAAAGCAAGAACATCATAGACAGGCCAAGGTTCACTTATTACTTATTAGCTCTGTGACTTTGGTTAAAACGCTTGAACTTCCAAAGCCTGGTACATGTGTGCATGCATGTGTGTGAGCACATGTACACACACACACTTTATTAGGGATTAAACTCAGGACCTTTACACTGAGCTGTATGCCTAGTTCTTTTTTTATATTTTAAGGAAGGATCTTTCTAAGTCATGAAGTTCCTCAAGCTGGACCCAAATAACTATCACTCATTCTTTAAGCAAAGCCAGATCTAGAATCCAAACAGCCAAAATTTCTAGATGTATATAAAAATATTTTTAAAATTTCTTCAGGCTCTACAAATTTAAAGGAATTATTTTCCAAGAGACTTTGTCAATTCACTGATCAGGGTCCAGGAAGTATGTTGAAAATACATATAACATGCACACCCAGACTGGGTTTTCAAATAAACTGAAATGTGGAACAAACGTTTGGGCAAAGACCTCAGAAAACACTGCCATTTCAACACTTAGGGACTGGGGGTATGTGTCCAAGACTTTATGGCACACTCACAGGTTGTTAGGTGACCTTGTTAGGCAAGATCCTATAGTCCTTAAGATATTTTGAACCTCTGTTTTCTCATTGCAGAATAATAAGAATTACTATTAAATGAACATCTCCCATCATCTGTTTTACAGGTTGCAAACAAAATAACGAAGCCCTGAGAGGTTAAGTAATTTCTTCTTCATTGTGTGGCAGGTAACACTGAAGCCAGATATATGTGATAAAAAAGAATGAAGGGAGGCAATGTTAGGCTGTTTCTGTGAGGTTCCCCCCTCCCTTTCAACATTAAGAAAGCACCAGTATAACTTTCTTTGTGTTGAATGATATGTACACTCTGTTGAATTGAATTAGAAGGTACAATGAATTACAATTAGTTCCTGGCCTTATCTTAACAGTGGAGTAATTAGATAAATCTAATCTTGTGAATTTTATTGTTTGGTTTATTAAGACCTATAATCAGTTGAAATTACAGCAGGAAGTGAAGAGTATTATACCAAAGTAACATGTTGTAGAGGAAAGAACATTTCTTCTGAGCAGCTGGATGATCCAAGGCAGATTACTTAACCTCTCTGCACCTCAATTCCTAACCTGCAAAAGGAGAATAACATTATCTTGTTCTACAAATACCAAGATACATAAAGTTCAGAAATACCCAATTCCAGGAAAAATGAAGTCTCCAAGAGTTTCAAGAAAATTACCTGAGAAACATTTAAAAAGAAAACTCCCTGCTGTGCTCACTGGCCTCTACTGTACCACTGAGAATTTAGTGGAAGTCATAACCAAATTGTCACCTAACGCAGAGGAACCCTGGGATAAATTCAGATTCTTCCTTCTGTCTCACTTTCTGTTCTGGCTATTGGTGTGACAAAATGGTCCATGCCCAGCAGGTTCTGAGGCAGAAACACCATTGCAGAAGGGCATAGTGGAGAAGAGCTTCTCACCTTGGAGCAGACAGGAAGAGCATGAAAGCAGGAAACCAGAGGAAGGGGTAAGGGCCAGGCCAGGGCCAGAATATACCCTTGAAACCTATGTCTCAGGTGACCTACTTGATCCACATATGCCCTACCTAGTAATAGTACATTCGACTATCAAGTCATAAATGGCTGAACCCATTGATGAGATCAATGAACCCGTGAACTAATCACCTTCCAAAAGCCCCACTTCTGAATACATAAGCATTCGAGGGAACATTTTTGAACCAAACCATAATATTCCCCAAATCCAACATCAAATCCTAATTTATATTCCATAAATACTGAATATCTACTGAATGCTGGATAGTGTCTTCTCTAACATGTCTCTAGGGAAAAAAAAAGTCTCAAACATGCCCTTTCTTCTCCATTTCAACTACAACTACTACTTCAGATGTCTTGACTAAACTGTTTCAAGAATTTTCTAACTGGTCTTCTGATCTTCATTCTCTCTCTTCAATCCACCCTCTTCACTGCAATCAGAGAGATCTTTCCAAAATGTCAATCCATCCACCATGCCCAGAACTCTCTAGCGGCTCCCCACTGCCAACAATATGGTTCCACACTTCCAATCATTGCATAAGAACCCTCCCAGCCTGGCTCCTATAAATCTGAATGTCTTATGTCTTCTCTTGCCAAGACTGACCTGACATTTTGCACTTCACTAATACTAAACACACAGTTTATTTTAATATACTCCAATAGACTACTCTATGCCCCTGTCTTTTTTTTTTTTTTTTTTTTTTTTGCTTTTTGAGACAGGGTCTCGCTTTGTAGTTCAGGCTGGCCTTCAGCTCACTATGGTGCCCAGGCAAGCCGCCGCGAACTCAGCAATCCTCTTGTTTCTGCCTCCCGAGTGCTGGGATATGCCCTTGTCATTTTTCAGGTGGTCCTAAATGTCTGAATTTCAATTTTCTCAGCTCAGGGTTCAAACTAAGGAGGCAAGAGGAAGGCAAAGTCTAGAGTCAGGTTTTGAGTCTCTATCTACCCCTATCTACTGCATGATACCACAAAGTTTCCAGGCTTCCTGCAGGTATAAGAAAACAGAGCTTGATGAACTCACCATAAACTTACAAATTGTGACAGCATATATGATAGTAGAAGCCAAAGTTTCTCCCTGGTTGACAGAGGTCTCTAGAGGTAATGTGAAGTATGGTTTTATAGCTTAAACAAGACCAGGAACTATTTACTTTTTCTTTTTTTTCCCTGTTTTTTCTCCTGCTGAGAGCCGTAACAGCAAAAATATGATTCAGACACTTAAATTCAAGTACCTTCCTGACTAGTTGAACAGTTTTCAAGTAATCACACTTTTGACCTTACTCAGCAAGAGTCCTTTTAAAGCCAGTTTTGGGGGCTAATTATTTAGTTTTCCAAAGATGTGCAAGGGAAAAGAAAGAAATGTTGGTTAACTTGCTGGCAACTATATCTTCCACACCTATTTCCAGGGTTTGGAGCTATCTGCTCCTAGTTTACCCAGGTGTTATAGAAATATAAGTAACTGTAGGGCAGTAAATAATATAGGACACCACACATAGCTCAAGAGTTAAAAGCATGGAACATCTGAACTTAGGTTTGAGTCTGATTTCATGACTTCCTGGCTATGTGACAGGAATTAAGTCTTTTCATCTTTCTTGATTCCAGTCTACAACTACTAAAATTTGTATAGTAAAGATTAAGTAAAATGATAACATACGTCCAGAAAAGGATGAAGGAAAGCACTGAATAAACAGAGTACATTTGGGCCAGGAATTTAGCTCAGTGGCCTGTTGTGAGTTTGATCCCCAATGCCTCCCCTCAAAATAGAGTACATGTACATGGAGTATTAAAGTATTTATGTTACAGAAAACATATATGATTATTTAATGCTGTCTTCAATTTTTTTTTTTGCTTTTTGAGACAGGGTCTCGCGTTGTAGTTCAGGCTGGCCCTGAGCTCACTATGGTGCCCAGGCAAGCCGCCGAGAACTCAGCAATCCTCCTGTCTCTGCCTCCCGAGTGCTGGGATTACAGGCGCAAGCCACCACGTCTGGCATTGTGGTATGCGGTGTTGATTGTTGGTGGGCGTGTCTCCACGCCCAGCATTATATGTGGTTACCAGGGATCGAACTCAGGTCCTTGCGCTTGCGAGGCAGGCGCCGGAACCACTGAGCTAACCCTCCGGCCCTGCTGTCTTCAATTTTAACTTTGGAGTAGCTGCTACACTATTCATTTCCTCATCAATCCAGGAATAAATTCATTCTCTCAAAGTCATGTACACGGTAGAAGTTTCCAAAGCACTGCATATGACCCATAATGGATGCTTGACAGATAACAACCATTATTAACAGACAGCTATTCTTAGTACCCCATCAACTGCAGAAAGAAACTTACTCTGTGAGGTTTGGGACATAAGAAGAGCCCCTTCCACTGTCTTTCACCCCCTACCCTTGCCCCCATTCTGGACTTTTCCAGTTCCTGTCCAGAGGCCATGTGATTCCGCGCTGGGAAGCAAACCAATTTTGCCTCTAAATGCCAGGGAATTCTGTTTAAATCACAGAACAGGAACAACCTCCTGGCCTTGCCTGAGGCCTCAGCCTGTGTTAATCTCCAGGAGAAGAATAGTCCGAAACTGTGCTAGCTTTGTCTCACTAAAAATCTCTCACAGATCCATTATCTCCCCTAAAGTCTCACAAGCAGGGGACAGATAGGGTAGTTATTCTACCACCTTTATAAAGGAAGGGACTGAGGCCCTTGGAAGTGAAATGACTTGTTCAAAATTTTTACTCAGAGGCAAAGCAAAAGCAGATTTGGTCTTATGATTTTAAGTGTATGCTCTCCCTGCTGCACTAAGCAATGAAACTCATCTAGTGAGAATCTATACAACACAGCCAAGATCTCTTTGAGTCCTTCATTAACATATCACTGACCTGCAGCTATATTCAGGGCCACAAAAATTATGTTACCATTAAGAAACATAAGTAACTAATAGAAAACCAAATTAATTACATGATTTTAATTAGCAGGAAAAAGGAACTCATTAGTGGTGCCCTTGGTTATGCCTGACCATAGGAGGAGAATACTTGTGAAAAGGCTTTCAGTTTCCTACTAATCTTACCCAAGAAAATCACAAGTTCTGAGGAAAGCCCTGGCCTAACAGAAACCACCATAGGCGAGGGCTCCTGGTAAGTACTGAGCTTACCTCATTTTTCCTATTTCTGAACCTTCAACATCACTACAGATTCCAAGAAGGGACACAGTAAACTGCATTCAACAAGAGGCAGAAGCAATAAATTAAAGGAAGGAGTTATAATGAAAAAAATACTGAACAAAACCTTAAAGAGCAATATCCAGAATATTAGAACCAGGGGGATTTTCGAAACTGCTTATAAGACCCTGGTAGCCTGGACAGGAAAGTGAAAACTGCCACACAGATAGGTAGGATCACCCACCACATGGACCAGAAGGCACACCATCTCCATGGCAACCACATGGGCAGGAGCATAATGCCAAGCATGGCCCAGGCGCCATTAAACCTAGGCAAGGATGTGTAAGAGAACAAGGACAATAAATCATGTCCCAGCCACTGCAGTTCCAGGAAGCCTGATGGCAGCTACAACCACTGCTCTACCAGAGAAGCATGACCTCACTCTATCTGCCGGAATTACTCAAGGCCCTTTACCTTTAAATACTTCGTTCTCTGCCTGCCCAATGCCTGACACCCTTTATTCAACTGGTTTACAACCAGCATGAAAAACAGCCTCTCTGCCCACACAATGACTGCCTATGTGGTCTCTCTCTTCTCCACACCTTTGTTATAGAGAAAGTAGTGACTCAGAGTTATTATAACAGAATCAGACCCGAAATTTAGTACATTTCCTCGGGCTTCAAAATCTAGTTCCATACTTGCTTTCTCAGAAGCTTTTTCCTAATCCCAACCTCTGATCTCATATATACCATGCTTCCACAGTACTTTGTACAAGGTATGTTTCAATTTTTAAAAAAATTATTATACTAAAAGACACATTACATTAATCCTGTTGACAGTGCTCTTCTTTTTTTTTTTTTTTTTTTTTTTTTTTTTTGAGACAGGGTCTCGCTTTGTAGTTCAGGCTGACTGTGAGCTCACTATGTGGTCCAGGCAGTCCTCGAACTCAGCAATCCTCCTGCCTTTGCCTCCCGAGTGCTGGGATTACAGGCGTGAACTACCACACCTGGCACTGTGGTATGTGGTATTGATTGTTGGCAGGCATGAGTCCCATGCCCAGCATTGTATGTGGTTACCAGGGATCAAACTCAGGACCTTGCACTTGCAAGGCAGGCACCGGAACCACTGAGTTAACCCTCCGGCCCGACAGTGCTCTTCTTCATTTGAAACACATTTATCCTATCATTCTTGGCACTTTCTGAAGGACTTCTAGAAGTCTTATTTCATGAGTGTGTTTACAAGATAGGATCAAAACTACAGTGAATGCTGTAAGGCAGGAGATTAAGGCATGGCAAAGCTGGCTGGGGAAAAAAGTATGACTTGTTAATTACAAAATCCCACAATTTCCAAAGCCCTGCATGTGGACTTCTTGGACTTCTTGTGCAAACTCAAGCAGGTTTTCAACAGGATGGGCTAGCATGATGCCAGCCTGAGGACTGGGTGATGCAAAAACGGCAGTCCATAATGAGTTTTACCACTGGGTTCTCTTGTGCAATGCTCCAACCTCATGCTATAGAACTTTTACTTCACCTAAGTTCACTCTGCAGAGCCTGCTTCTTTTCCAACCTTTAATAAAACTTTGCTAACATTTGCACTTGTCTTGACCAATTCTTTGCTCAGGACAGAAAGTACCTACAAACCACCTCTTGAAGGAGACTCCAGCATCCTAAAACTCCAGTGGTAACATTGGTACCAAGGAATCTTTACTGTAATACATTTTTAAAATTTTCAAACATTCACTTTATTATCATGCTTTGTATATCTGAGGTAGGACAGAAGAAATAAAAACTAAGTAGGAAAGAGACAAGATGTGCTGGGGATTTAGCTCAAGTGGCATCACACCTACCTTGCAATTACAAGGGCCTGCGTTTGGTCCCTGGTACCACAAAAAAGGAAAGAAGGAGAGAAAGGGAGAAAGGGAGAAGGAAGGAAGGAAGGAAGGAAGGAAGGAAGGAAGGAAGGAAGGAAGGAAGGAAGGAAGGAAGGAAGGAAGGAAGGAA
>PVIC010014310.1:0-36787 GCA_004025085.1 Thryonomys swinderianus | reverse complement strand
TCTCTCTCTCTCTCTCTCTCTCTCTCTCTCTCTCTCTCTCTCTCTCTCTCTCTTCTTTCGACAGAATCTCGCTTTGTAGTTCAGGCTGGCCCTGAGCTCACTATGTAGCCCAGGCAAGCCTCGAACTCAGCAATCCTTCTGTCTCTGCCTCTCGAGTGCTAAGATTATGGTAATTTTATTCCTTTACTGATGTAAGCCAAGACGCTTGCTCAGCACAGTTTGCTTTCATCTGGAGTGTCACTTGGGAGGGAGTACCTAGAGATTTGAACCCAGGAGACAAGTGCAGAATTTCTGACAGGTAGTTATTCAGAGGCTCTGGGTCCGCTGTTTTTCAACCTCTTGGATTTCAGTGGACCTTGAAAAGAAAGCATACTCCAATCCCGCTGCGTCCCACAACATGTCAGAGCTGTTGTATTATTCGCTACATTTCCTTTTGCCTCCTGTCTTTCTTTAAGCACAGCAGCCGCAGAATGAGTAGCAGGAACATGTATTATGACTCCTCGCGCCCTCCTGTCAGCTTCTTGGCAAGTGTCTGATTTCCTGGGGTCACAGAGCGTCAACCCAAAGTAGGCGGCGAGCCTCCTGCCTGCTGGATGGTGGGGTTTTATTCCACACCCTCTAGGTCAGCACAGCACACAGGCACTGCTCCTGCTTGGGGGCGGGGGCGGGGCGGCTGGCTTCCAATTTCACCACCGGGAGGCGCTGCGGAGCGAGACTCCGCGGAGGGGGATGGTAAACTTTTAGTCTCCCATCTTCTGCTCGGTTTCAAGGACTTCCAGACGCACACAAGTTACTTAGACCCTGACTCTGCAAGGAGCCAGCTCCCAAAACAACTGCTGTGTAATTGAAATGATGACTTTCTGGGTCTTTCAACTTCCTCTGCCTGTGCACTGTTAGTAACAGTGGTGTCTCAGAAAATTACTTAGTCTTGTAAGTATTCGCCGAGCTGTCCGAAGTCTTCAGAAGAAGCATTTTGGGTTTGTTTAGTGTTGCTGGCTTTGTGGTTACCGACAAGTGACGTGCTGGCACATGGTGACTGGGGACGCCCAGGAAGAGACCTTGGTGTTGGGCAGGAGGAAAGTGGAAAAATCTTTCTCTCTTCTTTTATCTATCTATCTATCTATCTATCTATCTATCTATCTATCTATCTATCTATCTATCTATCTATCTATCTATCTATCTATCTATCGTAGTAGTAGTAGTAGTAGTAGTAGTAGTAGTAGTAGTAGTAGTTTTCCCAGGCTGGGAGTCAAGATAGTGGAAGGATAAACTCACGGACTCTCCAGGTCGGTAGCCCTGGGTTCAAGCTCTGGTCTCCAGCTGTGGTCACTGAGCTCCTTTGCACTTCCCCAGCCCCTTTTTAAGTTTTTATTTTGAGTCAGGGTCTTGCTGAGTTACTAAGTTGTCCAGGCTAGTCTCAGACTTGCCATCCTCCTGCCTCAGTCTCCCAGAGTGCTGGGATTACAGGTGTGTAGCACCCTGCCTGGCTCAATTCTTTACTCCCTCTTGATACCAGAAAGATGAATTCTCACCCTTCGGCATGTGATTTCGCAGGACTGACAGAGTGTATAGGACACAGGAGGCGGTGACCGTGAGCTGGCTCTCAATGACACCATGTGTTTCTGTTCATCTCTCTTTCTCTCCCTCTCTCCACCGGTCAGCGGAAGGTGCCCTGGAAGCTGTTGTCCCAGAATGGTGAAGATGGAGTGGAGCTGACCTCCTTCTCCAGTCAGCCTGGTACAGCCACAGCTGACCCACAGGATTTCGAGGGAGAAGAGTCAGTAGTGGCAGAGCTGATAAACGCCTGCTGCTCTCAACTCTCATGTGATGACAAATCCCTTTACCCCAGGTCCCCACACTCTAGTGTGCAAAACCCTCCCAGGTGGAGGAAGCCTTCCCTGTGCTTCCTGAAGATGGGGAGAGAGAAAAAATGAGGAATGGGGGAGACACGAAAGGCTTTTTCTTCCCCAAATTAAAACCACGCTTCAGATGAAAAGACCGTGTCTCACGGGCGGTGATATGGTAGAAGAGATGATGCTCCCGATGCCCATCAGGCCCTGCCCTCCGCTCACCCTCTTGGTGCCCCTGTCAGCAGGACTGTTTTTTGCTAACTGAGAAAACCCAGCACATGAAACAGACAACGGTCTCTGAGAGCACTGGCCCATTTTTAAAGTGTTTACTTCATGGCTCCAGCATGTGTGGTTCTGAGCAGCAGATGGGGAGAAACAAAACGAGCCGCAGGTAGAGTTGTGTCTTGTTGATCGTCCAATTGCTCCATCTTTTTTTTTTTTTTTTGAGACAGGGTCTCACTTTGTAGTTCTGGCTGGCTCTGAGCTCACTATGTAGCCCAGGCAAATCTGGAACTCAGCAATTCTCCTGCCTCTGCCTCCTGAGTGCTGGGATTACAGGCATGAGTCACCATGTCTGGCACTGGTATGTGGTACTGATTGCCAGTGGGTGTGAGTCACCACGCCCAGTATTGTTGTATGTGGTTACTGGGGATCAAACCAGGGCCCTTCTGCTTCCTAGGCAGGCGTTGGAACCATTGAGCTAAATCTCCTGCCCTGCTCCACCTTTTGTTAAGCCTGGATGTGATTCTCCTGCAGTTGAGAGTTGAATTGTGTCCCTTCTCCCTACTGCACATAGGTGGAAGTCCTGACCTGCACCTTGGGACCTTAACCTGACAGAAAATCTTTGCAGAGACAATCAGATTAAGAGGTGGTCCCAAGGGTCAGGCCTGGGGTTCTTGTAAAAAGGAGAAATCTGAGCTGGGTGTGCTGGCCAGCACTCTAGGGGCTGAGGCAGGAAGATCGCAAGTTTGAACCCTGGCCTGGACAGCTTAGTGACTTAGAAAGGCCTTGTCTCAAAATTAAAGAGAAAGGTCAGGATGGGGCGTTTAGGTCAATGGTGCCATGCCTATCTTGCAAGTGCAAGGGCCGGAGTTCAAACACTGGTACTGGCAAAAAAAAGAAAGAAAGAAAGAAAAAAAGAAAGAAAACTTAAGATAAAAAAGGGGATGGGGAGTAGGTCAGTGTGAAGGCTCTGGGTTCAATCCTCAGTACTGGACAACAAAAAAACAAAAGGGAAAGTTTGAACACCAAGATGCACATGGAAGGAAGAGGATGTTGAAGGTACATAGGGAGAAGACGCCCCTCTCTCCAGCAAGGAAAGAAGCCTGGGTCAGACCCTCCTCCAGGCCCTCTGCAGGAACCAGCCACGTGGTGTTGGGCCCTGCCTCTGGAACCACAAGAGAACCCTGGCTAGTGTGTAAACCTTGTTGGTTTGTACCACATGTATTACGGCGGCTGCAGGAAACCGAAAAGGCCAGTGAAAAGGTTGTGTGATCTGGAGTGTACAGACAGCTGCCTCAGTTTCCCCACAGTGACTGAGCAGGCACTGGGCTTCAGTGAGGCTGTGTGGCATCCCTCATCCCTCTCCCAGTGGCCTCTCACCCCGGGGACGCCCTGGCCCCGGCTGGCCAGCACGGAGGACGGAGGAGCGCCCTCTCCCGGATGCTGCTCACTGCTCACGAGGTCCCCCTGCTGGAGACCTGAGGTGGTCATGCTGGAGCACCGAGCATCACAAACACCTCCATGGGTGGCACAGCCAGAAACTTGCCTGAAAATCACCATCTGCAGAAAACTTTTCTTAGAAGACTTTTAAGAAGCTGACAGCTTTGCCCAAGAAAGCCAGAAAATTCCCTCACATGTGGATCAGCTGTCTGGACTTGGGTATAGAAGCTGCCATGTGGGCATGCGCTGCCCACATGGACGCTCCATACTGAGCTAGCAATTGCCCACATGTGCCCGGGGCCACTTCGTGAGGTAGAGACTCCTTTACAGCCCTTCCCCGCAGGGCACATAGCAGCTCAGTTTGGAGTAGCCTCTCGGTGTGGCCAAGACCACTCATGAGCCTGTGCAGAGGTGGAAGTGGGCAGGCCCTGCATGGAGGGCCCAGTGCAGCAGGGTTGCCCGGCTGGGGTGGGCCTGACTGACGGGGAATTCACAGTGGAGGCATGGGTCAGGGCCAGGGCTTTGCAGGTGTTGTCAACTAAGATGAGGGCACCTGGAGCGGAGGGTCCTAATATAGTATCACTGTGGGAAAAGAGAGGAGATGGACACACAGGGACAGGCATGAGGAGACAGGCAGAGGTGGGGTCAGGCTGTATGTGACAAGGGACACCAGAGACTGCCACCCACATGGCTATAGCCCCCTCAAGGCCTCAGAAGGAGCCAACCTTGCCGCTGCCTTAATTTTAGACTTCCAGCTCCCAGCGCCCGTGAGACTAAATTCTTGTGCCTTGAGCATCACAGTTGCTATTTGCTATGACAGGTCAAACACAGGAGCCCCCGACCCAGCTTTCGTGCTCATTTCCGAGGTCTGTGCAGACAGCCTGGGGGGCGGCTCCATTTCCCAAATGTGTGGCAATCAGGACCTGAGCTCTGCCCAGCAACCCCTCCAAGGGCCATTGCTTACCCACCGGAGCCTGTGCCTTCTGGCTTGCCCCTGGGAGGTCTCCCCCTGGGTGACACAGCCCTCCTCTCAGCAGGGACAGTCCTGTCCCCTCCTCATCTCTCCGCTGTCAGTGGCAACAAAACCCCACTACCCTGTCTGGCCTCTGCAGAGCAGATGTGGACCCTGCCTGTGGGGGAGGATTGCGAGCTCCATGGGGCTACAGACCTCCTTCATGGAGGAGGGCCTCACCTGCAGCTGGATCCTCAGCAGAATGTCCAGCCACTGGCATCTTCTGACTTGCGTGGGCCACCCTGGGCCACATTTAGGGTCTTTGCTTCCCTAAGAGCTGCCTCTGAGTGGGCCTTGGGGAGAAGCTGAGACCAGACCAAGCTTCTGCCAGGTGTGGCGTGCGTCAAAGGAACTTCTGGGAGCGTCGGGGAAATGCAGGCTGCCTGGTCCATTCCGTGGCATTCTAGGGCGCTAGAGAATCCAGTGACCTATTCATCGAAGATCAGTCCCCTGTGAACAAGTGACACCGTGTGATTAGTCCTGACGGTGCACTCATGCAGCAGTGACCCGGGGCACTCTCAGGTGAGGGGCTCAGCAAGCAGGACTGTATGTGAGTCCCCTAGAGGAAGGCACTGCCAGCTGGAGATGCTGGCTGGCACTGGGACAGCGCGGAGTTGGCACTGGTGGGGTTTGAGCTGGTGCGGCTTTGGGATATTTGTCATTGCAGACCCGCTAAGCCTCCTTCACCGCCGCTGCCCCCTCGTCCTGCCGCATTGATCACCTGTCCCCAGCCTTTGGGGACTCCTCCTCTAGCGCTACGGTCTTTCCATGGCCCCGCGGACAGGGAGGCGAGCGCCCTTCGGAGACCTGAAGTCGGCCCAGACGTGGATGCTTCAGACGCGGTCCAGAGCACCTGTAACCGCTCAGGTCCGGGCTGCTACAGCCGTGTGGCCACGAGGTGGCAGTAGAGACCGAGACTGGCTGGGCCTGAAGCCCAGGGCGGAGGGTACACTTCCGGGGTGAGAGGCACCTCGAAGGCCCGGGAGCAGAGGGAGGCGGCGAGGCCGCTGTGTCCTGAGGGTCTCAGGCGGGGGCGGGGCCGGGGCCGGGGCTGCAAAGGGTCACTGTGCAGTCAGGATGGCTGGGACGCTGAGCAAGCCGAGAGCGCTGGGGCTAGAAGGGAGGCAGTTTGGTGCGATACACCCACAGGGTAGGGGGCGCCCAGCAGCTTGTGTGGGTCCTCTAGGGCGGAGGGCGGTTCTGTGGGGAGGTGCGGGAGAGACAGTACCCAAAGCGCCCTGGCCACTTTGAGCACAGTGCCCTCTGTTGAGACAGGAGCTCTGGTGAGTTGATCGGGATTTCTACAGTTAGACTGGCCTTACAGACCGGACTACCCTCCGTTTTTCTGAGCCCAACTCATGGCCATCCTGTAAGAGGCTCATTCTTGGTATCTGGCGTTAACAGTGACAAGAAGCCAAAGGGGAAGGTTGTTGAAGACATTAAAAAAAAAAAAAAGTCTTGCTCTGTAGTTTAGGCTGGTCTTGAACTTACAGTGTAGAGCAGGCTGGCCCTGAGTTTGCAGCAGTTCTCCTGCCTCAGCCGCCTCCTGAGTATTGGGGTTACAGGCATGCACCACCCCCGGCCGGCTGGCTTTTCCATTCTTAAATAATTATGGTAATAAGGGCTGAATACAAGAAAGATGCTCAAGAATATGAAGGCCCAACCTTAGGACAAGAAGAGGAAATAATAAAAAACTTAAAGGAAACCCCGTTATTTTGGGCAGTGCTGGGTAGGGAACCATAGCTGGGTGCTGGGGGCCATTAGCTGCTGTTTCAGCTTGAGACAGAAACTTTTAGGCTGCAAGATTTGCATATGCTCCAACTCTACTTTTCCCAAAATATCTTTTGTGAAGCCGTATAAAAAGATTACATGAAAATAGAGACCCCTAGTTAAAATCTTTCCCATAACCTGGCCCTCTGGAGGCTGAGGCAGGAGCAATAAAAGTTGGAGGGCAGCCTGGGCTACAAACACGACCCTCTCTCAGTCCTCCCTTCACTCAGTCAGAACTATCTGGGACATGCTGGTTAAGCCAAGGGTAGCAGGGCTCCTGTTAAAGTCCATTGGTACCAAAGAAGAGGACAGGAAAGGATGTGGGACCATTGGGCCCTGGGGCCAGTCCTCACTGTGGCCACAAAATAATGTCCCCTTGCCACAAGGAAGTTGAGTCCCATGTCCTGGGACTTGGGAGTACTCCATTGACATGGTGTGTGCATGGGGAGGGCTGTCTGACTCCTGGGATTGTCCCACTTGTGCAGTGTCTATCAGCCAGACGTCCATGCTGCAGGGCCTCATTCATACTGTCTGCTGGGGCCCCTGGAGGGCCACAGGTATGTGCCTAAGACCTGAAGACACCACGTCCTGCTGGCACTGCTCCTGGTATGTCATCAGCCCCTGTGACGGTCAATGCCTCCCTGGGCAGTGACTGGACTCCCACTGGACTGGACAATGGTGGCAGCAGGCTGGCCCTGTGGCCTTGTCCCAGGGTTCGCTCTGCCTGGGGTCCTGCACTGCAGCAAACAGACCTTTATTTTTCCTGCGTTTCAGGGCTGGTTTTAGTAAGTAGCCTTGGGGGCTCTTGCATTTTGGATGTTGCAAAAAGGACCTTCCAGATAGTGACAGCTGGGGAGGGCAGGGAAGGCTCCAGAAGGGATGTGAGGAGACTCTGGGTGGGGTCAGCTCTCAACTGGCAGGGAGGGGAAGCCTGGTCCTTTTGCCCCGAGGGACTGGAGTTGGTGATCACCAACAAAAGGGTAACATTCTTTTCCAGAACCTTTCCTGGGAGTCCAGCCTGGTTGACACTTGGATTTGAACCCTGAAAAGCCTGTGTCAGGGAAACCAGCTGAGCCGCCTGGCCTCTGACCTGTCCCTAAGCCGCTGAGGTTGTGGCCACTTGTTCAGTGGCTGTGGGAGATGAGTGCTGTCCCCACCATGGGTTCTTCCCCTTCCTGTGTCCCGGGTGAGACTTGGAGGTCTGCAGCCTCCTCACGTCTGTCCTGGGCACGCACACGGCTAAGGGGAAAGTCTGAGTGCAAAGTTCAGAGGCCCCTTTGAAGTTCTCTGTGCCAGACAGGGGCTTTGAAGCCTGCAGGAGGAGGAGGACAGGGGACAGGGGAGATCTGCTCGGCCAAACAAAAGCTGTTTTGAATTCCATTGTAAAATTTCCAAATGGAGAAGCCTTCTCCACCACACAGACTGCATGGGAAATTAAAGTTGCTTAAAAATAATTATTTGGCTTTGTGCTGAGATAAAGAAGCCAGACATAAAAGAGTACATTCTGTGTGATTCCATTTCTGTGAAGTTCGAGGAGAGGCGAAGCTAATCTGAGAAGACAGGAGCTGGAATGGAGGTCACCTCCTGGAAGAGGGGAGAGGGCTGAGAAGGGACTGGTAGGGACTCTCCGGCGTGAGAGGGGTGCTCTGTGTTTTGATAGGAGTGTGGGAGACACCAGGAGATGCATTTGTCAAAACTCAACAAGTTGTATCTTTAAAATATGTAGATTTTTGGCTGGAGGGTTAGCTCAGTGGTTCCGGTGCCTGCCTCGCAAGCGCAAGGTCCTGAGTTCAATCCCCAGAAACCACATACAATGCTGGGCGTGGAGACTCACACCCACCAGCCATCAATACTACATACCACAGTGCTGGGTGTGGTGGCTCATGCCTGTAATCCCAGTACTCGGGAGGCAGGGACAGGAGGATTGCTGAGTTCAAGGCTTACCTGGGCTACATAGTGAGCTCAGAGCCAGTTTGAACTACAAAGTGAGACCCTGCCTCAAAAAAAAAAAAAATGTAGATTTCAGCTAAGGGTGATGGTGCATGGCTGTAATCTCAGCACTCAGGAGGCTGAGACAGGAGGATTGCATGTTTGAGCACAACTTGGGCAATTTAGTGATTTAGTAAGACCTTATCTTAGACTTATTCCTCCTCCCAGTAACAATAATGATAATAGTAGTAGCAATAATAAAAAATAATACAAAGGGCCGGGGATGTGGCTGAGAGGTAAAGGCCTACATCTTCAGTACACACAAACACACAAACATTCATGGAAATTTCAGTGTATGCAGTGCTGTCTCAAGGGTAAGTTAGGGAAAATAAAAATAATTGTTTAGAAAAAAAAAAACCACTAGATATTGGGACCTGCAGCCTAAGAACCACTGGTGTAGTCCAATCAAGTCTTCCTGTTTCCATAGCCAGTGATTGGGTCAGGAATGGTCAGGTGACTGCATTCTAACCAATGGGTGGAGAGAAGTCCACTGAAGCAGTTCTGGGAAAGTTTTTGTGACTTCCTGGGTGACACTGGGTCAGCCAAAGATGCCCAAATGGCCTCGGCAGCCAGCCATACACCAGAGCCAGCCAGAGCTATGGGCGATCCCTGGGAAAGTGGAGCAGGGGACATTGGGACCTGCTGGTATCAGCCTGCTCGCTGCCCTTCAATTCCTACTTGTGAGCTCACAAAACCCCTATCTGAGTCAGGTATTGGTGACTGACTATAGCCCAGAACTCTGAATTGATTCACCAGTAAGCAGTTACCAAACAGTGTGGCAGATGCCCGGATGGGTGACATTTGGTGTCGTGTGAAGCTTTCCACAGAAGGAGTTGGGATGTTGATATTGGGATGTAGATGCTAGGATGTGAGGTAGAAGCAAATCTTTACATTTTTCCTTGAGCCCAAGTTTTAAGGGTCCACATGAGGAGTCTCAGGAACCATTTAGCATCCAATACTAAAAATCAAGCCCTGGCTATGGTACACCTGGAGGTGCCGCAATTGGACCAGGCAAAGGGTCAAGTCTTTCCAGGTCATGGATGTTCCTGAATTACTAGGAGGGGTGAGAGGAGTGGGAAGCCCTGTGGAGTGGGTGGAGGAGGACGGCTGCTTCCCAGTGAATTTCATGTGAGGAGGTCACTACTTCATGGTCCTCCAGGAGAAGTCAAAGAGGTTTCTCCTGGCTAAGGCTTAAGAAGACAAATGAGCCCTCACTACTGAATTAACATCACCACTTTCCTCTGGCCACATCAAGAGCAGGACAGAAGAATCTTCGGGGAGCCTGGCCATCATCCGGTCCTTGCCTCAGGGCTGCCTGAGCTTTTTATTCCTTTCATACATGTCCTAAAAATAAAAATAAGGTCCAAAGTCCTCAGCGAAGGCCATTCAGATCCCATATGGCGACTGAAGTCATTTCTCAGCCAAATATAGGCCCTGGAACAAAGTAAGGGAAGGAGGCAGGGAAGGTGGAGATGATGCGGCCAAAGAGGGATCTTCACGTGAAAGCCTGCCGTGAGAGGAGCCATTGGGATGGCTTCTTTTTTTAGATCAGAATAGACTCATAAAATGAGCCATCTTAAAGCCATCAGTCCATCAGTGTTTAGCACATCTATCATGTGTAACCATCACTGGTTCCGAACATTTTCATCACTGGCCAAGGAATCCCCATCCCCTTTGTTACCATTTAAATGGGAAGTGTCCCCCAAAGGGTCACACATTAGAGCCTGACAGAAGGCTGAGGAGGTCAGGAGGCCTCCAGGTGAGCTCTTACTCCACAGACTTAGTGGAGGTGGGGCCAGTTGGATGAGGGGTCACTGGGCACAGCTTGGAAAGATCCTTCTTGTTCTGGCCCTTGCTTCTCAGACTCTTCCTGGCTACCCTGGAGACTGCTGCACATGGACTGAAACTGTCAAAACTGAGAGCCAGAATAAATCCCTCCTCCTTCAATAAGTTTTTTATGTCAGGTATTTTGTCACAGTGACACCAAGCTGACCAGTACACTCTCATTTCTCCACGAGCCACCAATCTAGTTCTGTCTTTATGGAGTCGTCTGTTGGGATGTTTTCCTCATACAGATGGATTCATACCTGTGGCCTTTTGCATCTGACTTCTCTCCTTCAGTGATTTCATCATAACGTGTTAGCTTCATTCCTCTTTATGGCTGCACAATGGACCCCCTTGCACCTGTACCCTCTTGTGGACACGGGTGACATACCCTGGGGCATTGTGCATGGTCTTCCCATAAATGGGTATTGATTGTGTGTTTTGGTTGACTCCATTTGTTTGGGGAAAGCACCCAGGGAGAGTCTGAGTGTGGGAACACACAAATGTTCATGTATCCTTGCACACCAACACAGGTGGGAGTTTAGTACCCTTATGTTCCTTGTTTACACTCAGCAGCCAAAGTAGCTGGAACCGTAGGGGCCCCACTCAGGTAAGTCATGGTGCATCTAAAAGAAGGAATACGATGCAGAATTTTCAATACTTTCAAAGAATGGTGGCCTGGTTCGTAGGATTACATAACCAGGAAGGTGGAAGGCAGCTACGGAATGCTCAGTACCTTCTCTTTCTTGTTAAAATTCTCTGTGCACAGATGACCGAGGAGGAGGTGCACGATGGCATCACGGGCTGTATTTTCTCTCCGTGTAATTTGGTATTTCGCAAATTTTCTACTTTGAAGTGTGAGGAGGCTTAAAGGAGTTAATGTAGCCGGAAGCTCAGAACAGAGCCAGCTGCCTAAGTGCTACCTAGGTATGCACTTTCCCGACAATTTCTGCTATGATCAGAACATGGATCGCAAGAAAAGGCTTTCTTCTGCTCTTCCAGAAACGAGGGTCCCCGTCTCTGAAGGGGGCGGGGCAGGCCCGGGAGGGAGGCTGAGCCCGGAAGTCCTGCTCCTGGCACTGCCCGGCTGGACTGAGTGAGCCCTGTCTCACTTGAACACCCTGCGCAGACGGCTTGGAAGGTTCCCGGAGGTTCGCTGCCCTGGAAGGTGGAGCTGCTCTAAGGTGACCCCGAAAGACTGGAGCAGTGTTCTGTTCTCACGTAGTCAAGGGGCTCAACCTGGTAAAGTGCTGAAATTCTCCTTTCTCCCCTCAACTCCCAGCGTGCTGGGAGGAGGAGGAGGGCCAGCAAGGAGCAGGAGGGGCCCAAAATTTCCCCCCAGCTTCTCCTCTTCCTCCAAGGAGCATGCAGACCTGGGTGTCCCAAACGCTGCGTCTGTGCGATTTTGCCACGAGGGGGCGCCCCAAGCGCCACAAGGCACTTCAATGTGCAACCTAAAAAAGAAAAAGGGAAATTATGTTGTTCTGGAGAGGGCGGTGGACCATTCCTGACGGGAAGAGGAGCGCAAAGAGTGGGCCTGGGATAGTTACTGTCTGCCTGACCTCAGGCAGGCCCAAGGGTGGAGCGCAGCCCGTGCTGCAGGGGACCTTGGCCGACCCTGACAGAGAAGTGGCCTGGGGGCAGGTAGGCGCAGGGTGGCAGAAGGCAGGGTTTGGAGCACCCCAGCTCCAGCCCAGGTGCCCGGGAGCCCCTGAGGGCACCCGGTTAGGAGGGCCAGGCAGGGATCCACTTCTGGGGTGTCAGGTTTCGACTCTGTTGGTTTGGCCTGTGGTGTGGGCTCTACTGGCCTCCTGCCTCAGAGGGCTGAAGACATGAGTGTGTGTGAGTGTGTGCAAGTATGTGTGCTTGCTGTGCCGGTGTGCACAGTGTGTCTCCACATCACCAGGGCGGGGGATACTGAGTTGTGAATATGCATGCCCACACATGCACACACACAAGGCACACAGGAGTATACACACGTGTACTCAGACACACAGATATGTTCACATGCACACACAGCTACACACATACACGCAGACACCTGTGCACACACAGCCCTCCACTGACACCCAGGATTAACACAAGAACTCAGTGGAGGCCCCTGCCCAGCTGCCAGCCCCCTGGTTCCCTGTGACCGTCTGCACCGAGGTGTGACAGGAAGAGTCACTGCTTTGCTTGTTGACACAAGAGCCTGGTATCCCCTGCTCCTGTGTGGCAGCTGGGCTTCCCTGGCAGCTCAGCGGAGGCGGGATTCTGTCCCAGAGGACACAGCCAGCCTCGAGGGCAGGTGAATGTGCTGCAGACGCTGGCACCCTGGGAAGCAGCCAGGTGCCCAGGGCGGGGGCAGAGAGACACGGTGACATTTGCCCAGGTGCCAGCTGCTTGCTGTTCCCCCCCTCCTGCTGCCCTAATGGGGCTCTGTGACCTTCTGACCTTGAAAGGCCTCTGGGAGGTTTTTGTTTCTCTGGTTGCTGTGGGGCCCCAGCCGGGGAAGCTCCTGGGCACACTGGCTCTCTGGCTTTGGAGACGTGGCTCCCCTCCTGGCCAAGCTGGCTCTAATCTGACCCCTGGGAATTTTCTGTCTCTTTTCCCGCTCTCCCTGGTTCTGCTTTCAGTGCTGGACTCACCTGGTGGTCCCTGTCCTGGGGACTCTGTGCACAGCTGTGATCTGAGTGTGTCCTGCAAAGTTCCCCGAAGTTCGCATGCTGGAAACCAGTCCCTCCAGTAACATGCTGACAGTTGTGACCTTAGGAGGTGGCCGGACCTCAGGGGCTCTAGTCACATGATTGGGTGGACATCTGCAGTGCGGGATGAGGGGGTCTCCCACAGGCTGCACTCCTGATAAGAGGACTGGCTCCACCCCTTTGCCGTCAGTCTGTCTCTCTCCCCCTCACGCTGTCTGGCCCTTCTGCCTTCCACTCTGGGATGGAAGAGTGGTCCTCGCCAGGTGCTGGCCCTGGATATTGGCTTTCCCAGCTTCCAGAACTATGAAAGATCCCTATTTTTAATAAATTACCCATCTCAGGCATTCTGTCACATCAGTGCAGATGCCCTCCCACACACGCACACATGCATACCACTCTCCAAAGTCCTTCTCCTGGCTGGCTGGTGCATGGTAAGGGTGATAGTGCAGGAGCCACCAGCAAAGGCAATGTGCGTATCACCCAGAGGAATCTGGACATTTGCAGTGAGTCCAGGAACCCGTCAAAGCAGGAACAGCCAGCAGATGGGTGTCTCTTTCCCCACACCCCGCTGGCCTCAGCACCTCGGGGGACAGAGGGTTCTGTGGGGATGGGAAGAGCAGAACTGGCACTTGGCTGCATCTAAACCCCTGAGGGTGACCACGCTGTCCTGAGGGGATGCCATTTCCCCATGTGTGGTGGGCTCTGAAGAGGGCAACTTGCGATTAGTGGGACCAGGGGGGCCTGGGCTGCCTGCCTGTTCCCTCCCGTGCTGCTCCGGGCCATGACCATGTCCTCCAGCCAGCAGCCCTCCTCGGCAAGAGCATGTGGGTCAGTCCTGCTCAACCTTGGCAGCAGGCCTCAGTTTCCCACTGGCTCAGAAGTATCTTGAATAAGCCGTTCATGCCCTCCAGCAAGAAACAGGCACTGCCTTGTCCTCTGGAGTTAGGCAGCCTGTTCCCACCGCCTGCTTCACTCTGTTCGAGAGCACCCCACGTGGCCGCGTGGCAGGTGCTGGGAGTACACGTGATCGGGCGCAGGCGTTTGTGTCCAGCCGGTCCTCACCCTAGCGATCACTACAGCAGATTGCTCAGAAGGATCTGCCAGGTGCTGGTGGGGGCAGCAGACAGCAGGACCCTGAGATGACAGAGCTGGGCAGGGAGAGGGGGACGCCTGGGACGGAGGCAGAGAGTCCGGGAGGAGAGGGAGTGGGAGCATCTGGGTGGCTCCTCAGGGGCTATGGTAGGATTTTCCTGTGTGTTTTCCAAGGAACTGTGGGGAGGGGGCTTCACAGACCACAGCAGATAGAGCTGTTTCTGTGCACAATCCCTCATGGATTTGGCGCTTTTTTTTTTAATTGCAAGGTCTCACTATGTAGTTCAGGATGGCCTTGAACTCACTATGAAGTTCAGGCTGGTCTTGAATCTGTGGTGGTCCTCCTGCCTCACTTCCCAGGTGCTCAGATTGTGCTACCACATCTAACTTGTCTGTGTTTTGCTGGGGTGACCAGACCTCACTCTCAAGAGCACCTTTAGAGTCAAGAGTGACCACTCCCATTACTCAGATGAGGAGATGGAGGCTGGGGAGGCTGGTTCTTTGCTCTTTATTTCTTTCCACTTTTGAAATGTAATTCAATATAAATGTTAATATTCTTATAATTGAAAATATCAAATAGTAACAAAAAGCTGTAGCCCCCCCATCCTACTCTGGCCCAACTCCAGTTCTGCTCTCCAGGGGCAGCCACTTTCTACCCTCTTAATTGTTTCTCGTGGCTCTTTCCTCCAGGACAGTATTGTTTATTTATTTACTATTCTAGCTCTGGAGAATTTTGCTGCCTTTACCTCCCCACTCTTTTCCCCAACCCCCCTAACTCAGTTCTTTTATGTTCTTTGGTGAGGTCAATAATCAGTGTTTACATTATTCTACATACACAAATATTGACTTTTCCTTTCCTCTATAGCTTTTTGCTTTCCCTGGTGGTTTTTTTTTTTTTTTTTCTTTTTGGAGACAGGGTCTCACTTTGTAGTTCAGGCTGGTCCTGAGCTCACTATGGTGCCCAGGCAAGCTGCCGCGAACTCAGCAATCCTCCTGTCTCTGCCTCCCGAGTGCTGGGATTACAGGCGTGAGCCACCATGCCCGGCATTGTGGTATGCGGTGTTGATTGTTGGTGGGCGTGTCTCCACGCCCAGCATTATATGTGGTTATCGGGGATCGAACTCAGGTCCTTGTGCTTGCAAGGTGGGCACTGGAACCACTGAGCTAACCCTCCGGCCCCCTGGTGTTGGTTTTTTATTTGCACACTTTTCAATTCGATTTTTGCCAATGCTTACTTAAATGCTTTCAAAAGGTTTCAGATGACCACTGAAATATTTCCCAAGTGTCCACAGGTGTTAGGTAGTATATATGCCCCATTCTTTTCCTGGACGCATCTTTTTGCTTCAGTCTAGAGCCATCGTAGCCATTTATTCTTCCCTCCTACATCATTTGGAGACTTTTTTTCATTATTCTCCTGTGGATGAATCTCGTATTACTTGGATCTTATTTTCTCCTAACTTGACTTTAGTCCTTGTTTTGCTGGAGCACATCCTGCAGTAGCTTCCACAGCAATGTGTGGGAGCTGATGTTCTGATGATTCTGAAATCCTTCCAGAGAGTCCTATTCTGCTTAGTCCTCACTCTGATTCCCACATAGTCCAAATAGACCAAGGTACCCAGAACCTTGGTCCGTGCCAGCCGTAGTTGAGCAGAACTCTGATGTTGAGGGTTCATGTGTCATACGGGGAGGACAAGCTGTCCCTGAAGGAGCTCTCCTACCATTCCTGCCAGGGTCCCCCCAGGAAACCCTGGCCCCTATCTAGTGGGCTCTGGTGCAAAGCCCTAGGCTTGTGTTCAGCAGCCCCTGCAGGGACATCTGGAAGGGTTTGTGCCTATGGGTCCAACTGGGGGGTGAGCCTCTTGCTCGTGGGGGGTCACAAGTCTTCCCCAACCCATGGTGTTTCTTTCTGCAAAACCAAGAACATCTCCTGCCCACACACAGCCAGCTTTCCTCCCCAGATCTGTTTCCAGCATTCACTATAGGAAGTTAATGGAGGAGGCCCTGAGCTCCAGGTCCAAGCCTGGGACTGGAACCCCTACTTCCTCCAGACCTGGCAATCGCAGACGAGTTGCTTGGGTCTACTTCACAGAGAAGGATACAGAAGTTCAGGGATCAGCACAATACTTTTCCTTGGTGCCGGCGGTGGTCAGATGAGAACATACCTGCAGGTTGAAGCACCACCCAGAGTTTGGGGGTATCACCAGTCATGAAGAAGATGAAGTCATTCCTGAGGGTCCCAGGCATTGGGGAACTTGCCACCTTGCCAGGGGCCTCCTGTTCAGTTTAGCCTGAGAGCGGTGAGCAGATGTAGTGTTGAAAAGGGGCCTAGGAAAAGAAAGCATTGGCAGAGTGGCTTGCCCTTGGCCACATCAGACTCCCCTGAGGCTTTGAAAATGCCTGCTGCCAGAGGCTTGCCCCAGACTCAGGGGCTGGGGGCAGGCACCGGCCCCTGTCTCATCTAAGGCATCCAGAGGAGTCCAGGGTGTGGCTCACTGAGGAACCCCCTGTATTGCAGGTCCCTCTAAGTGCATGTTCTCCTCCGGAGCTGGGCATTCAAAGCAAGGACATTTAAAAACAAATCAGTGATGTCAAGAGTGCACCCTGGAGAGTCAGATTACTCCAGAGGGAAAGCAGCATGGCTGGTCCCAAGGTGCAGGCAGACAGAGGACTTCGGCCCTGGAAGCTCCAGTGTCCTTTCCCAGGCTCCAAGAGCAGCCTCTCAGGAGCCCCAGGGCCTCGGGTGTAGCATTGACTTCGCATGGCAAAGCCGAAGGGGCCACATCTCCTCTTGGCTGCTTGTTCTACCTCCACAGCTGCCACTGGCATCGCTTCCAAACCTCCACTGTCTGCCCTGCCAGGGCGGCAGAGCCAGTGGACGCCAGGGGAGGTGAACAACCTTTCTAGCTGAGCTGGCTACTGGCCGCCGGCTAAGTGGGCGGTGGGGTCTGGAGGTCATGTGAACAAGAGCCCGGAAGGACACGGGGGGCTCCCAGGGCAGCCCGGACCCCCACGGTGGAGCACAGTGCACGAGTACACCGTGATGGAAACTGTCGTTCAGAGCAGATCACCCCCAGGGAGGATCTTATTCATTGTCTGGAGTTTCCAGGTGTACACCGCACCCTCACCACAGGGCTGGAAATCTGGGCACCTCCAGGCCTCAGAGCACCCAGGGGCCGCAAAGCATCAGGGCCTGGATTTCTGTTCCTGACCCGCTAGAGGGCGTCATTCTAGCCTGGGCCTCTGTGCGGTACTGGATGGATTTCCGGATAGAGTGCTGTAAACTGGAGGCACTGAGGGCTGCCTACACCCCGCAGGAAGGGGCCGCCCCTCCCGCCCATGGGCTCTTGCACAGAGGCTCCGGGGCAGCGTTCGGATTCCGCTCAGCGTTGGCACTGCTCACGGTTGACCTCAGGCTTTGGACAGGGCTTTTGTAATCTGTCCGATGGGATAACTGATCTACTTCACAGGATTTTGAGAGGCTCAAATGTGATAATGGAGCAGATTGGCTCTGAGAAGGGCTTCCCAGGGCCATAAACACGAGGGTTTATATATAGGGCACCATCCCCCAGGCTCCGCGATGCCGGGAAGCTCTGTGCGGAGCCCAGGGCGCCTTGTGGAATCGAGGACTGTGGGATTAATTGCCTTCGGAAGCACGATGTGGTACGTGCACACACAGTGGGAGGAACGGGGGAGCCTGGCCTTTGCCTTTTATGGCAGCCTGGGAATAGGAAACACTCCAACCCATCATTCTCAAAAAGCTTTTTATAGTCCTTCCAAAGTTTATGTCTCTGCAGATCCACATATCACAGGTATGCAGTGAGACGGGGCCATTAAATCATGAGCGATTGCAGGGGCTAATTAAATGCTTCTGACACTTGCTCCCATCTGCCGGGGGTGAAGTGAAGTCAGAAAGTTCTGTGCGCTTTACTAAGATCTTCAAATCACCCCCGCCGGGGCCCGACTCTCCTGGTTGGAGCCTAGAGAAACATGGTCTGAAGATGGATTCGATCTCTAACTGATTTCCATTTTAAGACACAAGCTGTGGGGATTATTACGAAATTACTTCAGTTAATTAAAAAAGAGAAAAGCTTTGAAGTAATTTACTAGTGTTTATACATTTTGTCCCAGAGTGGTCTCAGCGGATGTGCTGAATTCTGGGGCTGCGTGGCTCCCCCTCGCCGCTGATGGCCGCAAGGAGACTCCGGGAAATTAATTATTGACACTGAGTTTCTTTGTCATCAGATGAATCCCCTGGTAACTCTGAAGAATTTTGGTTAGTCAGGCTTGGAAAACTGATCTACTGATTTCTCTGAAGGACTCCTTCAGCTCCTTCTCCAGTGAGCGCGAGAAGTACTGACTTCATGTTTGTCGTCAGGGTCCTCCACGCCCCCGCTCTCCCCGGAGCGCTCCGAGCCTTCCCTGTTAATTGATTTTCATGTTAGGTGCAGTTCTGTTAGAAAGGATGGCATACGCATTACTGCAAAGTTGGCGTCTGCTGCACCTCTTGGGCTCCTAACCCTTTCCTAACGACCTGTCTATCCTCGGTGAGACTCCTCTGCAGATCCAGGGCACATGTGTGCATGTCTCCTTTCAGGCACGGGCTGCCAACCATCTGAGGCTATCACCAACAGCCGTCATCCTTGCGAGAGAGACGAGCAACCCAGCACTCAGGAGGCTGAGGCGGGATGATCACTATAAGTTCAAGGCCAGACTGGGTTGCAGAGTGAGTTCAAGGCCAGGTTGAACTATACACTGAGACCCTGTCTCATAAAATTAAAAAGAATAAGAGAGGGGGAGGAGGGAGGGAGGGAAGGAGAGAGAGAGAGAGAGAGAGAGAGAGAGAGAGAGAGAGAGAGAGAGAGAGAGAGAGAGAGAATAGGCATGACAGAGTACTGGGGAAGAACACTGTGAAAAGAGTCCTAGCAGCCCTCAGTCTTGCATCTCCCCATGCTGCTTCCTCCCACTTCCAATCCATCTGGAATACAGGAGAAAGAGGAAAATGTGCTGAACCACACTCAAGGTGTGAGGCTCAGGGGACAGACACAATCTCTTTCAACAAAGAAGGCTGGAGGTAAACTGGTAGACTGATAGAAATCAAGGCTGGTTGTGATGGTGCATGTTTGTAATTCCAGCACTCTCGGAGGCTGAGGCAGGAGGATCTGAGGTTTGACTTCAGTGTGGGAACCTTAGTGACTTCGTGAGACCCTGTCTCAAAAAATAGGGCTGGAGTGGGGGAATGTAGCTCAGTGGGAAGGCTTTAGGTTTCACCCCCAGGATGAAAGAAAGAATGAAAAAAAGGAAAGAAGAAGAAGAAAGAAAGAAAGAAAGAAAGAAAGAAAGAAAGAAAGAAAGAAAGAAAGAAAGAAAGAAAGAAAGAAAGAAAGAAAGAAAGGAAGGAAGGAAGGAAGGAAGAAAGGAAGGAAGGAAGGAAGGAAGGAAGGAAGGAAGGAAGGAAGGAAGGAAGGAAGAAGGAAAGAAAAGGGGATTGAGGATTTAGCTCAGTGGTTCTGGCCTCTGCCTGGCAAGCACAAAATCCTTGGTTCAGTCCCTAGCACACATATCACAGTGCTGGGTATGTGGCACATGCCTGTAATCCCAGCACTGGGGAGGTAGAGGCAGAAGGATTACCAAGAGTTCAAGGCTTGCCTGGGCTACATAGTGAGTTCAGAGCCAACCTGAACTACAAAGCAAAGAAAGAAAAAAAACAACCAATTACAAGATTTGAAAACTTTTTGGATCCTGATTTGAATAAAACCTCAAAATATTTAAGACATGTTGTAACATTGGAATATTTATTGGTTATTTAATGCTCTGCAGAAACTAAGAGTGAATTTTCACAAGTGTGATACTGAGGCTGTAGTTTTTGCTGTCTGAGAGTCTCTGTCTCTCAGATATACACGGAAACACCCCCGGCTGCTGTAAGGTTTGGTCACACTGGGCCTGATGAAGGGTGGGGGGCCGAGGGTAGAAGGGAACAGATTTTACTGAAGTGTTGGCAGAGATTACATCTAGGGGATGAGCGTGTATATTCACTACCTTATCTCTTTGTGCAACTGTTTAAAATTTGTCTATGATAAAAGGGTTTCCAAGCAAGCAGCTTGCTTCCAGCCAGGGTGCTTGACAAAGCCTTCTGGAGAGCGAAGAGCAGTGAGTTTCCCTCACACTGGGCACGCAGGTCCCACTTGCCCCATGGGCCCCTCCACTCACGGTGGTGCCCTCCTTGTAGGAGGAGATTGTGGAAGCTTCTGGTTGCTTAGCAATGGCTGGCAGCAAATCAATGCCCTGCTCTGTAGCACAGTGGTTGAATATTGATTATCTGGGTGATTTGAGGATTCAACTCACTGGATGAGCATGATTTTTTTTTCCTTTGTAATTGATCGGAACCACAGCGGGCGGGGAGGGGAGGGGCCAAGGGAAAAGGTTTGAGAAGAAGGGCTAAGATCAGGAGAGGAGAGAAGTGAGGTATCGGAGGGGTTAGAAAAGGATGTCAGGGTTGTCCCCAGTTCTGGGTAAGACCCTTTAAAGAACAATGCTCTCGGTTCAGCACCCTAGTGTGTGGACAGCACCCCAGAGGTGCTCTGCTGGGATGGCCCCGTAACCAGCTAGTTAACATGGCTGACAAGGGCAGGACCTGGCATTGGCTGCTTGGCATCAGCAGCCGGACTAGTTTTCCTCTATGCTGTCACTGATAGGATAATTGACAAATAATAAAGGGAGGCTCTCTGCTGGAGAGCCTGGCCAAGGTCGTGTTGTGGACCCATGTAATGGGACCCTTATTCCTGGCCAAGCCACTCCAAGTTTGTGCTTTTGGAGGAGGATCAGCAATGCCCGATGCTGCCAGTTTTTTGTTTTTTGGTTTTTTTTTTTGGCTTTTTGGAGACAGGGTCTTGCTTTGTAGTTCAGGCTGGCCCTGAGCTCACTATGGTGCCCAGGCAAGCCGCCGCGAACTCAGCAATCCTCCTGTCTCTGCCTCCCAAGTGCTGGGATTACAGGGGTGAGCCACCACGTCCAGCATTGTGGTATGCGGTGTTGATTGTTGGTGGGCGTGTCTCCATGCCCAACATTATATGTGGTTACCGGGGATCGAACTCAGGACCTTGCGCTTGCGAGGCAGGCGCCAGAACCACTGAGCTAACCCTCCAGCCCCACCAATCATGCCAGTTTTGTATTCAAAAGAACATCTGGGAAAGTTGTGTAAGAATAGGAAGCCTTCCCTGTTGAATTGGCCAACAGATAATTCCAACACGCTGCGGCACATGACAGTGAGAGTTTGTGTGTCTGGGCTGATCTTGTCGGATCTCCAAGACATCAGTGGGGTGCAGCCCGCATCCCACGCCCTTTCATCCTCACCAGACCTGCCATTACTTAGTCCCCTCCCTGCTTCCAGTGAATGGAGGTGAGCATGGGCTGCAGCCTACACACAAGCACATTTCAGCCACCTGCTCATACCAGGTCTGCTACTGTGTCTTGGCCAGAGCAAGTCCCGAGGCCAAGCTCCCTGTCACTGGGAAGAGAGTCCATGCTGCCCACCGTGTCCATGGCAAGCGTTTCACCTCCCAGCAGTGGCCTGCACTCTGGCTCGGAGAGTCCTGAGAGAAGCACTGACAGGAGGGGAAACCGATAGCCCACGCCAGAGCCCACAGCAGCACAGGTGGCCCGTGGCTTGGGCCCTCCTGGGCCCTATGTGTCCCTGAGGTGGTAGGACCAGGGTGCAGGAAGCTGCTGCTGCCATCAGGGACCAATGCAACCACTGAAGTCTGCGAAAATGTGCCTATGGCTCTTTTAAACCGAGCTGTTTTGCAGCATTCAAAGTCCCTGCGTGTGTGTGTGTGTGTGTGTGTGTGTGTGCGCGCGCCTGTGTGTGTGCATGTGCATCCATCCCTTATTTATAGACTCCCGAGGGGGAGGGATGTAAGGAAAGCCTCCATCACACTGGCACAGAAGGCATGGGGATTGCTGAGTCTGTCAAAGCCGTGTCGGAGACGCAGTCGTGTTTGCACTGAAGTCTCTGGTGCGTGATGAAGGCTGGGAAGGAAGAGGAGAGAGACTAGTTAAAACGGCGCCCGGCTAGTTACTCAGTGCAGTGTTTTCCAGGAGGTGTCAGCAGCTGTTTAAATTCCAGAGCATGGAGGCGCGTGTCATTCTGTCTCATGCAGCAACGATGCAGGGCTCCGGCTGGGGGCTGACGCGGCGCAGTGCGGAGGGCGAGTGCAAGCGCAAACACGCCCGCAGATTCTCTAGGTCGGTGCAGACGGCAGCTGGGCCCAGGCAGCAGCTGGCTTCTCCTGCAGCTGAACCTCAAAGAGTGGGTGCTGGTGTTGTCCTTGCTGGAAGGTGAGATAACCCCCCAGCTCCCCTACACAGAGAAGCACTGGCCCCTTCTCCGCTCCCACCTACCCTGATGCTTTTTCTGTTGATGCAGGTCAGGGGCGGGGAGGCATCATTTCTGGAAGTGGTGGCCAAGGTCCTCTGCAGGAGCCTAGGAATATATTTATGTAGGCTAAGAGGGCTGTACAGGGACAGTTGAGGCTGAGGCTGAGGCAAGTGGGAGCAAGAAGTGAAATAAAACAGCAGTATGGTGTCTGTATCCATGACTGTGGCCACAATACACTGTGGAGCAAATACCCAAGATTTAGCGGCTGAGTTGAGGAAGAAGCGGTGCATCCTACAGCAGCACTGCCCAGGGTCCACGGCCTCAGCCTGACGTCCGGACCCAGCGCCAATGGAACTGTGGTGCATTCCCACTTGGATCTGAGGTGGGTTGGGTGACTGTACTCTATGGAAACCTCTGGGGCCACAGGCACAGCGGGCACTCATAGGAAACCGTTCTCCTGGCCACTGCAGGTGTGCAAGGGGCAGCTGAGATGCCAGGTGCACTCTGCCTCCAGTGGCTGAGCCTGACATCAGGGGCAGGGGAGCACAGCTTCCCCTGGGGCTGGTGGGAGAACAGCAAATCCACACGGGGGGGCCCGTGGCCGCAGGAGGAGCCAGGACACAGCTGCCCACTGCGTCCCTGAGGCTCACGCACACGTGTGCCATGGGACAGTCTGCCAGAATCCTGCACACGGGAGCCGGAGAGGGAGAGAAGGACCAGGAGACAGCAGAGGGCCATGACTGGAGCCCCTGGGTGCCACACCACGCCGCTTGGGCTTTTCCAAGGAACAACTGGAGCCTGTGAAGGATTTGGGGCTGCAGTGCCATGTGAATAAGTTTGTGCTCTGAAAAGCCACTGCAGGACTCCGCAGGAGGGATCTGAGGTGACAAGACTGGTTGCAGTTCGGTGGACACCCACAAAGTTCTGTGCATGTGTGAGTGTGTGTGTGCATGTGTGTGTGTGCATATGTGTGTGTGTGTGATCTCAGATTTGAACCAGCTCATGATCCCAAGGAGAGAGAGCAGCTGGCATAAACCTGAGGAATATTTTGGCAGGGAAAGCTGGACATGGCAATTGCAGCAGGGCACATGGGCAGCCAGAGTGACCACCTGGGCTTCCAGCCCCGTGTCTGCAGGGTCCAGGCCCCTTGAGACCAGGAGGAGAGGGTGAGGAGGCACAGGGTGTGCACAGCAGTGTGGACGTGCTGGAGCTCTGTAGACAGTGGGAGTGAGCCAAGCCTTTGGGAGAGGGGTCTCGGGTGCTGCCCTTCTCCTTGCACCCCACAGGCTGGTACCCCATAGGCACTTGGGAAACGGGTGCTGGATAGCAACTGGCCCTGGCCTTTGAGCCTGCACTTTGCAGGGAACTCTGGCTGGAGTGACACTTTGGGGGGGCATCTGGACAGAGGCTGTCCCAGCAATGCTTGAAGACCACCTGCTCTGTAACAGACCTTCAGGGCCCAGAGGACCATCCTGGCCATGAGGCCAGTGTTGTGCTTCCTTCCAAGTCACTTCTTCTCCACATGAAACGTTCTCACTCCTCCAGGGCCCTCCCGGACATGTCTGCTCTCTCTTGGGACTCTCGCCCCCTCCCGGGTGCTGCACCTTGTCCAGCCTCTGCGCCTTCCCACCCTCCTGAAATCCTCTCAACTTTGAGCCCATCCCCCATCTTTCAGGTCCTGAAATGCTTCTCACTCTTCAAGACCAACTTGAGTGATACCGACTGCAAAGGAAGTGCTCCCTGCTGGTCCTCCCCCTCCCCCAGCACCTCCTGTGGCCTAAACCTGGCATCAGACACAACACCACATCTGCCATGACTCCACCAAGCCTCGTGGGGCCCAAGGGCCTGTGAGCCCCTACTCCCACCAGACACGTCCCTTCCCTGGTGTAGCAGCCCTCCTATCCCCTCGCCCTCCTCCTCCTGCAGAGTTTGCCTCCAGGGCTGGGCTCAGTGGGGACAGCCTGCCTGCCACACACTCACCAGGGCCTGGGTCCCATCCCCAGAGCCGTGGAACAACAGCAGCAAGCAGTTGCTTCTCCCAAGCTCCGGGGCCACTGAGAGACCCTGAAGGGTCCTGGGTGGGGTGTGATGTGTCGCCAGGGCAGCTGTCAGTCTTGCCTGTCCTGCATTTAGCGTGGGTCTTCCTCGCTGATGGGGGCCTCTGTCTGTTTCATCAGGCCTTGGCTTTGTGCCTGTGGCCTGCTTTCCCTCAAGTTCAAGTACCATGTGGCTTCAGCACCTGCACACCCTGGAAAGAGCTCAAGGAAACCGTGCAGGCAGAAGGTTCCCTTCCCTCTCCCACCTCCTCTTGGCCTCTCCTCTCCTGTGTCCTCCTCCAAGTTCTCCGTATGGCACTAAGTCAATGTTTGCAATGTCTGACTCTGTCTCACTTCCTGTCTTCTTTGCTGATGGGCATCCTGAGCTAGGAATTCTGGACCAGTATATAGGCCACCAGGAGTGTCTGCCAAAAAAAGTCCATACCCCAAAGCCATTTAAATATGGTCAGAAACCAAGCCAGCCTCCACTCATCTCTCTTACTCAGCTCCAAAGGAGGTTTAATTTTTCTAACTTAATTTGCACAATGTCACCCCACATCGCCGCATGTTGGAACATTCCTATTCCGCTCTGCGAGCAGCCAACCCTCCAAGTGATGTCACGGATTCCTCCAGGCACATCTTCCTGTAATGCAGCTGATTAAAATATAGCTGACTTCAGAAGAAGCACGCACCTCGGCCAGCTGCAGGCGAGCCAGCAAAACCCAGAGATAATGAATAACGGTTTGTGGCGAAACTGATAAAGCGCCTGCTCTGATATCAGGGCTTTGGTTAATCCCGCTAAACTGCCAGGCTGGAGCTGTGTTCCAGCGGGCTTGGCCACTGTTGCCTCTTTTGAAAATGTTCATTTGTCTGAAGTTGAGTTCTCGCTTCCTCCTCCATGAACTCAGGTCACACAAGATGGCTGTTTCTGCCATGACCAGTGGTGGGAGAGGCTGGAGAGACGTAGTGCTGTGGATACGACCTGTTGCCACTTCCATCTATTGGGTGGGGACTCTGTGCATGTTTGCACAGGGGCTGTGTCCTCCAAAGCTTGCTATCCAGAGAGAGAGAGTTGGCATCCCCTTAAATGGATGCTGCATGTAAAGGGGCTGCGTAGGTCTCCTGCCTTTGCTGCCACCGGCTCGCGTGGCCCAGCACTCGGCTTCCTGCCTGTGCCCGAGCTAACCCTCCAGGATCCCCCCAACCACCGCAGGGCTCAGTCACCTCACTGCAGAAACAAGCTGCCAGCCCTGTGCTGGCCACAGCACGGTGCACACTGTGCAGTGCTGGTCCCCTAAATGCCAAGGGAGCCAGAGTCCTTGGACATGACCCTGGAACCTCACGCCTGGGGGAAGCATGCAGGCCCATGTGGCCTTGGGCTCAGTGCTGGCTCCTCTGATTCCCAGCTTCCTCATCTGCCAAGGGAGCCAACACCTTCCTCATGTGGAAAGGGGATCCGGTCACCTCCCAGGTGTACTGGAAGTGTCCGGTGTGCGCTCTCCAAGGCCCACGCAGTGAGTTCTCACAGCTCACACCGCAGCAGCGGGAGAGATGGTGATGGGAAGGGTGCTGCAGACATTAAACACATGCAGACGCACACGTGCTGTGGAGAGGTGGGAAGCATGGGGCATGGGAGACAGTGGGGGATCTGATGTAAAGTAGGGAGTCAGAGAAAGCTGAGCAGTGCCTTGGTGGGAAGAAACTGAGGAGACCGGAGTTCAGGCAAAGGGAAGGGCCAGTGCAAAGGTCCTGAGGCAGGAGTGTGGCAGGAGGACTATGCCAGAGGGAGCATTGGAGGAGAGGAAGGACAGAGACCACAGAGCTCTGGAGACCTAGCGAGTGACAGCCATGTGCCAGGGCCTCCTCTGGCTTCCTGTGCAGAACTCGCCACAGTGGCTGGTGGGGGAGGATAAGAAGAAAAGAAACAGACCAATCAGGAGCTGACATGGCAACCCAGGGTGGTGCTGGATGGGACGGGGACCACAGAAGCAGAGGGAGGGACGGCTCCAGTCTGGGCAAATTCAGAGGGTGTTAGCGAGAGGTTTCAGCACTGAGGTGACAAGGCAGAGGCTCGGAGTCATCGCCTCCCACCCCACAGCGGCACCTTCTTCACAGCAGACCTGAATTTAAGACCCGGTGACTCCGGAGCGCGGGTGTGGGGTGGAGGACTCTCCTTTGCAGCTGCACCTGCCCCTCTTTCCTGTCCGGTACCATGCGCCCCATCCAGGCGGTTGGGCACCCTGACCCCCAGGGTCCAGGCCTAGCTCAGCTCCTTACAGGGAGTTCGTTAGACATGTGATCCCGCAGGAACTGGCATGCATGCTCCTTCCCAGGCTTTTTACAGAAGAAAATGGTCAAGTTGGAAAAATCATCTCTGAGCAGACCATCTGTCTCCATTTGAGCTTTAAAAAATATGGTCAACTAGCAGAGTCTCTAAAAACCAGAAAGTGGCCCTGAGCGGGCACCACTCATGCTCAAAGTGGCCTGTCCTCTCTGCCCGGCTTAGAGGGCTGGCTGGGGGCGCTTGTTTGTGAGGTGCGGTCCGGTCTGCGTTCAGCTCCCCTCCCCGGTACATGGGAGTGTGAGCTCACCAGGGCACCACTGCTTCGCATTAGCCATATCTCTATGGTTTGCCCACGAGAGGCTGGGTCTGGGGCCACACAGCAGGTCATGGTGATGTCCTTTGGTGGTGCCCTTCCTCTCTGAGTCACAGGATACTCAGCCGCAGATATCTGGCATCACCTAGGCACTTCATGCAGGACAGAGCTGCTGGGCACTGAAGGACACTGCGACGGGGCCACCAGAGCGGGGAGCAGGTTCCCAGCAGAAAGGCAAAACACAGCCTTTTGGCATTAGGGTGGGCAGTGTGGACAAGAGTTCTTCCACAGATGGGTATGGGTTTCAGGGCCATTCACTGCAGCCTGGAATCCTGTGCACACACAGCCCACAGTGGGGCTCGGCTCCTATGAGACTCTAATGCCGCCCTGATCTACAGGAGGCCGGGCTTGGCTGGTCAGCCAGCCATGGAAAACAGGTGAAAATACGGATGAACTTTTATTTCACTTGACTAATTGTAGCTCCTCTCCTGCTACGTGACCCCATTCCTACCAGGCGGGGGATCACACCTATCCACGGCCCACTCGGTGGGGATCCTGGACATCAAGCTGTGCCTGTGACCCCTGGCTGAGACTTCTCAAGGCTGCTGAAGGACAGAGCTGGGACTGGACCCAACACTTTTATAATTTGCTAACTTCTCTAAGCTTTTTCTTTCGGTGCTTGTATTACTTGTGTAAAAATGAAAGTCTGAGCTGGGAAATTAGAAAACACTCCAAGTATTTAATCAGAGGGAATCTAACCCAGTCAGGAAAGACTGAGGAAACCAGTCTTGGCATTGTCTTCCTGAAGCTGCCCTGTCCCGTGGAAACGGCCTGGGCCTGGGACATAAGGAGCTCTCACATAACTGGGGGTGTCTGTCCCACTCTGATCTGGCCTTGGTGGAGAAGCATCCTTTCAAAATGGCGACTGACCTCCCCAGAGTGAATGATCCCACAGAGCGAGGAGAGAGGCGCAGGCCTGTTATGTGTCCCTCATCTTGCCCTCTGTCCAGGGTGCAGGTGTGTGCAAAGGGGATTATCACGTATAAATGGGAGCAGGTTGGAGTCTCGGGGCTCACAGTGGGAAAGACTGGCAGGGAGCCTCACTTACATGGAAATCGGGATGGCTGGCGCGTCTTCTTCGACCTCACACACACACTCATCTCTCATTTCTCCCTCGGTTAAAGGAAGCAGAGGTCCATGACAGACAGTGGAGGCCATGGCTGCTTGGCGGAGACTCTTTCTCCAGAGATAGCCTGGGGAGAGTCACGGGAGAGGGCAAGGAGGTTAATGTGTTGAATCTGGTATGCAAGGACCCAGGAGATTTGGGGATAGAGTTTAGGGATGTTGTGAACTTGGAAGGGAAACTATTCTTTTCCCACAGACCTCTACAATCAATTGCAAATGCAGTCCACAAAACCACAGCAGCATTATTAGAGCTTTTGCCTTTATCACCAAAAAAGAATTATAGATATTTTTATAAACCATCACAGCCATCACAAAAATCTTGAAAATCATTTACACTTTTCCCTATTACAAAATTATAGTAGTTATGAGGTTGTCCACTGGGTCATGCTATTTAATGTATTAGTGGGGAAGGAAGTACATTGCTTCCTACTGCACAAGTTTGGTTCTTTAATATTTTAATAGCTGTATTTCAATATAATTGGTTTTCTTGAAGTTCTATGGATTTATTCTGTGTATTTAAAAATGTTACTCTGAGAAGGACCAAGAGGTTCTATGGGCTGCACAAAGGTCTGTGGTATAGACAGATTAAGAATTATTTGGAGGCCAGAGATTTAGCTCAGTGGTTCCAGCACCTGCCTAGCAAGTGCAAGGTCCCTGGTTCAATCCCCAGTAACCACATACAATAATACTGGCATGGTGACTCACGCCCTCTGGCAATCAGTACCACATGCCACAAATGCCAGTTGTGGTGGCTCACGCCTGTAATCCCAGCACTCAGGAGGCAGAGGCAGGAGGATTGCTGAGTTTGAGGCTTGCCTGGGCTACATAGTGAGCTCAGGGCCAGCCTGAACTACAAAGCGAGAGCCTGTCTCAAAAACAAGAAAAAAACAAAAACAAAAACAAAAATAAAAAACAACTATTTGGGGCTGTCAGGCTCCACGGTGGAGCACTTGCCTAGCATGGTCAGGGTCCTGGGTTCAACTCCCCAGCACTGAAAAAGAATTTTCAGCTGGAGTGAGGTGCTGGGGTGGAGGGAGAGTGGGGCAAAGACTAGACCAGCCAGATGGCAAGCGGACCTTGACGGTTGCTGGTGACTAATGGTGCAGGGACGGTAGACGGAACACGGCGATGGGCAGAGGCGAGGAGCTGCTCTCTGGGAGGGATGCAAGGCTGCACCAGCGAAGCTTCCTGAGCCATGGAGCACGGAAGTGTCGGTCCATTGGCACTGTTCCTCAACACGGGTCCGAGCGTTCACCCCACCGTGTCCTCTCCTTCTGGCGTGATGCCGGAGAAAGTCGACCCTCCTTCCACAGCCCCTGCCCTGAATTCACACACCCTGTTCTCTGAACTCACTGCACCTGTTTGAGCATCATCCTTTCTCCCAGCAATACTCGATCTCCTTGGCTACAAGGAGATTCCTAGTTGCCCCCCCAAATCTAGCTCATCTAGGACTGATGGTGCTCCCCAGAGGGGGAGGATCACTTCCGTCAGTTCCTCCTCTGTGGGTGCATCATAATTTTGTTTTGTTTTGGTGGTACCGGGGATTGAACTTGGGCCCCTGTGCTTCCAAGGTTAAGTGCGGTACCACTTGAGCTAAATCCCTAGCAATTTTTTTTTTCTTTTGCACCCATAGCACTTTCCTGAGGAGGCTGGGAAGTGGCCATGTGCCTCAGTTTACTCACCCAGTTCCTGGCACCAATGTTGCAAATGTCGTAAAAGCACAGAGTTGGTTGAACAGTAAATTAACAAAGACCTGTCTGTGGCAAACCACCAACAGGATGGGAATGGCCTCTCCTCCCCTTTCTCTGTTCTTTTCATTTTCCCCACTTTGGGAAGCTGGGGAAAGTAAGAGAAGGCTGGCTGGGTCACACCTTTAGAACTGTCCGTAATAAAGTATGTAGTCTCTGGAGCCCTTAGTCTTTACCTAAAAAATAGAAGTGACAGTGGTCTACACAGAGCTGGCATGAGGATTAAAGGAACAGGTGTGCAGGATCTGGCACACAGTATGTGCTCAATAAAAGGAACCTGTTAGTCTTACTTACGTGGCAGTAAGAAATCTTAGGCAGGAATGTGCTAGAAATTAAACTCTGTGGGAGCTCAGAGTGGGAAATGATGTCACATGGAGAGACCGGAAGCAAGAAGCAAGGCTGGGTGTGAGTTAGAAAGCGGGTCGGGAAGGAAGGCAGTCTAGGGGAAATACGCCTAAGCCCTCTGGTTTGGGCTCGTGTGTCAGGTACTGTGGAGTAAAAACTGGCTTTCCATTATTCCCAGGTGTTTTATTCACGCGTGAGGGCCATGCTGACCGAAAACTGGCTCTTTCTGTGCATTCTGGAAGCAGCACTGAAAAGTCTGTTTTGTCAGCTGAGCACTGAGTAACTTCAGTGCTCTTTCAAAAACCGTCCAAGAGAGGCTGGGGTGGCTCAGTGGGAAGCACTTACCCAGCGCGCAGAAGGCACAAGCACAGGACTGTGGGTTCCAACCTGAGCACCACCAAGGTGGGAGGAGAGAGATGGGGAGGGGAGGAGGGGAGGAGGGGAGCAGGAAAGCAGAGGGGAGGGGAAGGCAGGGAGGCAGGAGGAGAGAAAAGGAAGGGCCGGAAAGGAAAGGAGAAAAGTGAAGAAAAAGCAAAGGAGGGGAAAAAAATCCAACAGTCTCAGGCCAGAGGGTTACCTCAGTGGTTCCAGCACCTGCCTCGCAAGCGCAAGGTCCTGAGTTTGATCCCCGGTAACCACATACAATACTAGGCGTGGAGACTCATGCCCACCAGCAATCAATACCACATACCACAGTGCCGGGCGTGGTGGCTCACGCCTGTAATCCCAGCACTCAGGAGGCAGAGGCAGGAGGATTGCTGAGTTTGAGGCTATCCTGGACTACATAGTGAGCTCAGAGCCAGCCTGAACTACAAAGTGAGACCCGGTCTCAAAAACAAACAACAACAACAACAACAACAACAACAACAAATCCAACAGTCTCTCATTCGATCTCCTGTCTTAGTAAGAAAGTGTTCAACCCGTTGGTCTAAATTAGAATGGGATGTGGAAGATGGAAGCCTCCCTTGGTGACCAGCTCCCACTTCCTAAGAGCGATTTCCGGAGCCCCTGGGTGCCAGCTTCCCTTTTGGAGGAGACGCGGGCTCCATGGAAAGCACTGTTCTGTCCAAAGAGCCATTGGCATGACTTCGGCCTGGGACTCACTCTGTGAGCTGCTGGGACTCGGGCACCATGTGGACTAGACCCTTAAGCTCCAGTCATCAGTGGGATGGGCTGCCCACCCTTGCCCACTGCCTCAGTCTATCTTTCTTTCTCCTTCCTCTGCCCCATGAAGAGAGGAAGCTTGGACAATGTTTGCACTCACAGGCAGGAGGATGTGGGTCTCATCCTGGCTGCTGCCCTGGATTGGCTTAAGGAGTTTGAGCAAGTCTCTGGCTCTGTGCCTCAGTTTCTCCATCTGGAAAAAGGCACCATATTGGTACTAGCTTCACAAGGCAGTCATGAGCATGTGTTGAATTGCTAATTGCAACTTTCTTAGCACAGCGCCTAGCTCTGAGAAAGCTGTATCTAAATGTTTGCTAAATTCTATGTATTTATTATTCATGCATCATTATTTATTAATATGACCCCATTCTTTCATTCTTATTACTTTTTCACTTATTACTTTCTCACTTATTGTTATTCATTTATTCCAGTGCCACCAAGCACCTGCTGCAGCCCCAGCCCTGCCTTTAATAACAGGGACATGATGAAGAACAAGTTGTCACGGCTACTGCCCGGGGAGCCCAGTCGGGGGAGAGACGTGCACACTCACGCTGCACCAGCTGGCAAGGAGCGTCACCCCATCTGCAACACTTGAGGAGCAGCGGTGTTGTGGGGAGCAAGCGTCAGCCCACGCCTCAGAGCTGGCACCACCTTGTCAGACCCCAATCTCAGTCCTCAGACAGATGTGACTCGGGCCACCCGTGGGCTGCCCAGATGTCATCCGAATCCTTTATGGGCTGCCCAGGTCAAGGGGAGCCATGGGGCAGTGGTGGGCTTAGGAGGGCTGGAGACCCAGAGAGGTGTATCCCCGACCTGTGCCTGGCTTCTGGCGCTGGAGAGGGCGCTGGAGCAGCCCACTGGGCCTGAGGATGGGAACACCTGACAGCGTGAGAAGATTAGCTACAGTTGCTCGCTGCTCAGCGCATCACTACTCCACAGTCTTCGCTGGCGGAGGGCAGGGTGCCAACATCCGTCAGAACAGTGTGCCTGTCCCAAGGCTCCTGTGCCTGCAGAATTCCCATGGTCTGACTTCCTGAGGTGATGCTATTAGAGTCAAGCTTTGCAAGTCATTGGGACCAGAAGGCAGAACCTTCCTGAATGTGATTAGCACCCTCAATAGCAGCTCCTGGGGGGGTCACAGAGAGAAGAGGCATCTATGAGCCAGGTTCTCACCAGACACTGATTCCAAGACATCCTTGATCTTGGACTTCTGCCTTCCAGAACTGCGAGAAATAAATTAATCTTGTTTATTAGACTCCCAGGTTAAGTCCCTCTTCCCCCAGTACTGGGGGCAGGATGGAACCCAGGGTCTTGCACATGTTGGGCAAGTGCTCTACCACTGAGCTAGACACCCATCCCGTTTTATTTCATTTTGAGACAGGTTCTTGCTGTGTTCCTTAGGTTGGCTTCTAACTTGCAATCTTCCTGCCTCAGCCTCCCAGAGTACTGGGATCGCAGGTGTTCAACACCATGCCAAGCCAACACATTTTCTGATAGCAGCTTGAATAGACTAAGACACTCCCCAGACAAGATACCCATTTCTAGGAAATGGGCAGTCCTCATGAAAGGCTCACCTCACTCCCAAGTCTCTCCCTTCCTAGCTGGCCAGAGCCCTGCATATCCCACAGATTTTTGTCCTGAGTGGCTGTAAACACCCTGGCAGGCAGAGCCACTCAGAAGTGGAGCCCTTGGGTGTTCAGCCCCTCCTGGGGCACTGGTGGAAGGGAGGATGGGGCAAGGGCACTGGGGCTGCACTGGGAAGGGTTAGGACTGAAGATGCCAGGGAGGGGCCTGGGGCTTGTTGGGCCACGTATGCCCACAGCCCACACCTGAGAGTGGATCAGAGAGATCAAGGGCTGGATCTCAAGCAGAGGCTGGCATGGGGATTGTGCTGGGATTGCTGGGACATTGTCAGCAGCAAGATAGGGAACTCAGACCCCTTCACCCCTGGGGTAGATTGAACAGAGTCCTCCCAATTTTTTAAAGGTATTTGAGTTTATTTTATTTTTTGAGACAAGATCTTAGGTACTCAAACCTGGAACTCTTTTTTTTTTTTGGAGAAAGAGTCTCTCTACATAGTTGAGGCAGGCCTTGAACTCATTATGTATCCCAGGCTGGCCTCAAACTTTCTGTGATCCTCCTGCCTCAGCCTCCTGACTGCTGGGATCACAGGCATCTGCCACCATCCCCGGCCTGAGTCCCCCAAATTCTTTTTTTTTTTTTTGAAACAGGGTCTTGCTTTGTAGTTTAGGCTGGCCCTGAGCTCATATGTAGCCCAGACAAGCTTCGAACTCAGCAATCCTCCTGCCTCTACCTCCTGAGTGCTGGGATTACAACATGAGCCACAACGCCCGGCACTGTGGTATGTGGTATTGATTGCTGGTGGGTGTGAGTCACCACACCCAGCATTGTATGTGGTTACCAGGGATCAAACTCAGGACTTTGCGTTTGCAAGGCAGGCGCCAGAACTACTGAGCTAAATCTCCCGCCCTCCCCAAATTCTTTGGATGTGACCCAATGAGATATGATCAAAATAGAATGAGAATGCTTAAATTTATTTTAAAGTTTATTACAGTGAAAAGAACATTGTCATCAGTTCACCTTAAAATACTGCCTCTTACTTCAAGTACATTTATCCCATCATTCCCAGCACTTTCTGAAGCCATTCTGGAAGTACTCATTCATCAGAGTCTTTATAAGGTATGATCAAAAATGGTGAAGGCTGCTATCAAGAGCTATTGAGTGGGAAGACTCATAAAAACATGACAACGTGTGCCGGGCGTGGTGGCTCATGCCTGTCGTCCCAGCACTCGGGAGGCAGAGGCAGGAGGATCGCTGAGTTTGAGGCTTGCCTAGGCTACATAGTGAGCTCAGGGCCAGCCTGAACTACAAAGCGAGACCCTGTCTCAAAAAAAAAAAAAAAAATGACAACGTGTCCTCATCTGCCTCATTCATGGGACTTGCCACCTTCCCCAGAGTCAAAATGACCACAAGGGTCAGCAGTTTGAATTGACTCAGGATGTTAAAGCAGCCACAACAGCACAACTAAAGACAAGAAAGAGGACTTTGGAACTGCTTCAGAAAGTGGCAAGATTGATGAGATAAGCGTGTTTGAAGTGAAGGGGTGTTTTGAGGGGCATTGATGGCAAAGTGTCCTTTACTGAAACACATTTAAAAAAATTTAAACATTCACAATGTTTTCCAGTCATACCATGCATATGAAATAGGCTCTTGCAGGTGTAATTAATGTGAGCCCAAGGTAGATTAGTGTGGGTCCTAGTCCAGGAGGACTGGATCCTACAGCAAAAGAAAAATTACAACAAGTCGTAATATGTTAATTGGCTTTTTTTTTCTTCTTCTTCTTCTTCTTTTTTTTTTTTTTTGTGAGACAGGGTCTCACTTTGTAGTTCAGGCTGGCCCTAAGCTCACTATGTAGCCCAGGCAAGCTGCCGCGAACTCAGCAATCCTCTGGTCTCTGCCTCCCGAGTGCTGGGATTACAGGCGTAAACCACCATGCCTAGCACTGTGGTATGTGGTATTAATTGCTGGTGGGTGTGAGTCACCACGCCCAGCATTGTATGTGGTTACCGGGGATCGAACTCAGGACCTTGCGCTTGCGAGGCAGGTGCCGGAACCACTGAGCTAAATCTCCGGCCCTTTCTTCTTTTTTGAGACAGGGTCTCGCTTTGTAGTTCAGGCTGGCTCTGAGCTCACTATGTAGCCCAGGCAAGCCTTGAACTCAGCAATCTGCCTGTCTCTGCCTCCCGAGTGCTGGGATTACAGGCATGAGCCACCACGCCCGGCATTAATTGGCTTTTATTTGTGATTCTAGAATGTGACTGAACCTCATGCCACTAAATTCCAATCACTGAGCAGATCGGGTTTGCTTTGTAGGTAGAAAAGGGCTGAGAAATCAAAAGGAGCACAAAAATAGTGGGGTTTTTTGTTTTGTTTTGTTTTTTTTGAGACAGGGTCTCATTTTGTAGTTCAGGCTGGCCCTGAGCTCACTATGTGGCCCAGGCAAGCCTTGAACTCAGCAATCCTCCTGCCTCTGCCTCCTGAGTGCTGGGATTACAGGTGTGAGCCACCACTCCCAGCACTGTGGTATATGGTACTGATTGGCGGTAGGCATGAATCACTACACCCAGTATGGTTGTATGTGGTTACCCAGGATCGAACCAGGGACCTTTGTGCTTGCCAGGCAGGCACCGGAACCACTAAGCTAAATCTCTGGCCCAAAAGTAGTGTTCTTTACAAAGGTCAGAGCAGAAGGGCTTCCTTATGACGTGGGCTGAAAGTGGCCTGCTGGGCTGTCTCTGGATTTCATAAACAACTTAGTTTCAGTTCAACGAGGTGGACTTTAGTGCAAGGGACTCCATCTTCATCGGGACCCCATCTTGCTCAGTCTTTTGGGACTGGTACAGGAGCTCAGTTCAAATCAATGGCCTCCTGTGCCTTCTATTTAACCCTTAAAGGAAGACAAGAGACTACAAGCAGCAGAGGTTGTGGGGCTACTGCCCCATGACATAAAATGCCAAGGACCAACACCCATTACCAGAGGCTGGAGAGCCTCAGACAGCACCTCCCTCAGCGCCCAAAGCCAACTGGCCATCTCTGGCCTGCAGCCCTGTAACAGCACCGACTTCTGCTGTGAGTGAGACCTGTGCGGCTCCTCCTCACCCCATCCATCTCCAGCAGGAAGGGGAGTCTGGGGAAGAACCTGTCTGTCTAGGCTTTGGACTCCACCCTGAGGGATGAACCCACCCAAGGGAGACCAGATCTTGGGACCTGTGGGAGTGGGGTGGAGGAGGGGAGCCCAAAAGGGTAACCTAGCCAAGCACGTCCCACAGCCCCTGGACCTCACTGGACTAACAACGGGGGGACTCGTCTTGGTGACCACTGGAAGTGAGGCTGTGTCCTCTGGAGCACAGCTCAGCCCTGGACCTGTAGATTTGGGAGCTACCATGTGGAGGTAACAGGACTCCATGGTTGATGAGATCCCAGCTTCCTTTACCCACAGGGGCCCACTTCCTGAAAAATGGGCAGTCCTTATGAAAGGCTGTCTCTCCTTTGAGTTTCTATGTCAGGATCCAGCAAAGATGAGGGCAGCCTCCTATCTGGTTCAGCCAGTGTCCCTCTTTCTTCCACATATATCTCCCCTTAATTTGATATTTATTTTCATTAACTAAAGTAAGAACCTAATCAGCAGTGATTGTGACATGATTTAAAACGCTTTAGCTTCTTGCAACTTTGGCATTGATTTGTACTCTTAGAATAAGTCATTAGTAGATGTGTATTTTTTTAAATTGAATTCTTTATTGGTACAATTTATATACATCTCAAAATCACATATAACATTGGGAAATTTGTACCAGTATATGCCACAAGTTAATTCTCATTTTTACCCATATCCCTACCCACTCCCCCCTCCTCCCCCCTTTATACATGCTCTTTT